>JASANC010005374.1:0-123351 GCA_030248135.1 Theristus sp. LFF4_11
AAAATGCGAAGTTTATGATTCTGCCATTTTTTACCCGTTCACCCTAACCTAAGTCAAGCCTTTTTGTAAGTGAAGTAAGATCGAATAAAAAGTACAAAAATTAACGTTTTTTCAATTACCCGTCTTAAAAAGCTAATGCTTCTTTTACCCGTTTACCTAAGCCAAGCCTTTTTGCAAAGTGAAAATGCGAAGTTTATGATTTTGCTATTTTTACCCGTTCACCCTAACCTAAGTCAAGCCTTTTTGTAAGTTAAGTAAGATTGAAAAAAATATAAAAATTAACGTTTTTTTTCATTAAAAAATACCCGTTTTAAAAAGCTAATGCTTCTTTTACCCGGTTACCCTAACATAAGCCAAGCCTTTTTTCTAAAGTGAAAAATGAATAGAAGAAACAAAAAAGTGACGTTTATAATTTCGTTTTAAAGTCATTGCTTCTTTTACCCGTTTACCCCAACATGACCCAAACATTTTGCAAAGTGAAAATGAATGGTAAATACCATTTCGACCCAATTAAAAAACTAACTTTTTTCAGAGACGGTTTTGTCACATCTTTCGCAGTCGCTCGTCAAGTTTTGAGCAGCAACAATTGCCAGTTGCCCATCGTGCGTTACGTTGAAATTAAATATTGTTAAAGTTGAATACGTTGTTTTGAATCAAAAGTACAACTTGCAATTGCAATGCCGATGTCGATGCGCGTTTTGCAACCCGATTTTTAAAAACAAAAAAGTTCAAACTTTTTTCACAGACGGTTTTGTTGCATCTTTCCCAGTCGATCATCAAGTTTTGATCAGCCACGCTTCCATTTGCCTATGCTGCGCTGAACTGTCTCTGTTGACCAAAGAGTATCATGATGACTTCAGCTATATGAAGAGAGACGTTTTAAAAAAAAACAATCTCAACTGGCATTAATAAAAATAGGTTAAGGAAATTGAGATGTAGTTTTCTTAAATAGCAAAAATGAGCGCCAATTCAAATTTCATGAAAATGACAGGGACAGACAGACAGACAGAAATTTTTTAGTTATTACTAGCCAATTGACCCGAGCGTATGTGGCTTAATCAATGCCAAGCCTTTTTGGTGAAGTGGCATTGACTTAGAAAAGAATAACAGTAACGTTTACTGAATAATAACCCTTAAGAAAATTTACCTTGAGCTGCCGTGAAGTCGCCTACAATGCAATATTTTTTTAATGTATTTAAATAAAAAATGCGAAGTTTATGATTTTGCTAATTTTACCCGTTTACCCTAACCTAAGGCAAGACTTTTTGTAAGTAAAGTAAAATTGAATAAAAAATATAAAAACAAACGTTTTTTTCAATTACCCGTTTTAAAAAGCTAATGCTTTTTTACCCGTATACCTAAGCCAAGCCTTTTTGTAAGGTGAAAATGCGAAGTTTATGATTTTGCTATTTTTCCCCTTTCATCCCTTCACCCTAACCTAAGTCAAGCCTTTTTGTATGTGAAGCAAGATTGAATGAAAAATATAAAAATTAACGTTTTTTCATAAAAAATACCCATTTAAAAAGCTAATGCTTCTTTTACCCGTTTACTAAGCCAAACCTTTTTTGCACAGTAAAAATGCGAAGTTTATGATTTTGCTATTTTTACCCGTTCATCTTAACCTAAGTCAAGCCTTTTTGTATGTGAAGTAAGATTGAATAAAAACATAAAAATTAACGTTTTTTTCATTTACCCGTTTTAAAAAGCTAATGCTTCTTTTACCCGTTTACCTAAGCCAAGCCTTTTTTGCAAAGTGAAAATGAATAGAAGAAACAAAAAAGTGACGTTTAAAATTTTGTTTTGCAGTCATTGCCTCTTTTTACCCGTTTACCCCAACATGGCCCAAACATTTTGCAATGTGAAAATGAATGGTAAATACCATTTCGACCCAATTAAAAAACTTTTTCAGAGACGGTTTTGTTACATCTTTCGCAGTCGCTCGTCAAGTTTTGAGCAGCAACAATTGCCAGTTGCCCATCGTGCGTTACGTTGAAATTATCGTTCATAACCATGGAGTATCAATTTGAAAATGAAACATGGAGTATCAATTTCAATGAAATTTACTTGTTTTGAATCCAAAGTGCAACTTGCAATGCCGATGTCGATGCGCGTTTTGCAACCCGATGTTCAAAAACAAAAAAGTTCAAACTTTTTTCACAGACGGTTTTGTTACATCTTTCCCAGTCGATCATCAAGTTTTGATCAGCCACGCTTCCATTTGCCTATGCTGCGCTGAACTGTCTCTGTTGACCAAAGAGTATCATGATGACTTCAGCTATATGAAGAGAGACGTTTTGAAAAAACAATCTCAACTGGCATTAATAAAAACAGGTTAAGGAAATTGAGATGAAGTTTTCTTAAATAGCAAAAATGAGCGCCAATTCAAATTTCATGAAAATGACAGGGACAGACAGACAGACAAATTGCATTTTTAGTATAATAGACTAGCCAATTGACCCGAGCGTATGTGGCTTAATCCAGCCAACCTAAGCCAAGCCTTTTTTGTAAAGTGAAAATGCGATGTTTATGATTTTGCTATTTTGACCCTTTCACCCTAACCTAAGTCAAGCCTTTTTGTAAGTGAAGTAAAACTGAATAAAAAGTATAAAAATTAACGTTTTTTTTCAATTACCCGTTTTAAAAAGCTAATGGTTCTTTTATTCGTTTATCCTAACGTAAGCGAAGCCTTTATGTAAAATGAAAATGCTAAGTTTATGATTTTGCTATTTTTACCGGTTCACCCTAACCAAGTCAAGCCTTTTTTGTAAGTGAAGTAAGATCGAATAAAAAGTATAAAAATTAACGTTTTTTCAATTACCCGTTTTAAAAAGCTAATGCTTCTTTTACCCGTTTACCCTAACATAAGCGAAGCCTTTTTTGTAAAGTGAAAATGCGAAATTTATGATTTTGCTATTTTTACCTGTTGACCCTAACCTAAGTCAAGCCTTTTTTGTAAGTGAAGTAAGACCAAATAAAAAGTATAAAAATTAACGTTTTTTTCAATTACCCGTTTTAAAAAGCGAATGCTTCTTTTACCCGCTTACCCTAACATGAGCCAAGCCTTTTTTGAAAAGTGAAAATGCGAAGTTTATAATTTTCCTATTTTTGCTTGTTCACCCTAACCTAAGTCAAGCCTTTTTGTAAGTGAAGTAAAAATAAAAATATAAAAAACAACGTTTTTTTCGATTACCCGTTTCAAAAAGCTAATGCTTCTTTTACCCGCCTACCCTAACATATGCCAAGCCTTTCTTGTAAAATGAAAATGGAACAAATTAAAAGTATAAAAATTAACGTTTTTTTAGAATATCCGTTTTAAAAAGCGAATGCTTCTTTTACCCGCTTACCCTAACATAAGCCAAGCCTTTTTGCAAAGTGAAAATGCGAAGTTTATAATTTTGCTATTTTTGCTTGTTCACCCTTACCTAAGTCAAACCTTTTTGTAAGTGAAGTAAAAATAAAAATATAAAAAACAACGTTTTTTTGATTACCCGTGTCAAAAAGCTAATGCTTCTTTTCCCCGCTTACCCTAACATGAGCCAAGCCTTTCTTGTAAAGTGAAAATGAATAGCAGAAACAAAAAAGTGACGTTTTAAGTCTCGTTTTACAGTAATTGTTCCTTTTACCCGTTTACTCTAACATAACCCAAGCCTTTTGCAAAGTGGAAATGAATGGTAAATATAGATACCATAGCGACCCAACTAAAGACTAACTTTTTTTGAAAGACATGAGCAGCAACAATTGCCGTTTGCCCATCGTACGTTACGTTGAAATTATCGCTCATAACCGTGGAGTATCAATTTGAAAAGAGTAGTATCATGATGACTTTCAGCTATGAAGAGCGGCGCTTTGTGTAAACAATTTAAGGTATCAAAAATAGATAAAGATTGAGATTGAGATGAAGCTTTTTTAAATACCAAAAATAGCAAAAAATGGGCGCCAATTCAAAAGTGTGACGGACAGACAGACAAATTGTAAATTTAGTAGTAATAGACTAGCCAATGGACCCGAGCTTAATCAATGCCAAGCTTTTTGGTGAAGTGGCATTGAATTAAAAAGAAAAAACAGTAACGTTTACTGAATAACCAATCTGAAGAAAATTTACCTTGTGCTGCCGTGAAGCCGCCTACAATACAATATTTTTTAATGTATTTAAATAAATAAAAAATGCGAAGTTTATGATTTTGCTATTTTTACCCGTTCACCGTAACCTAAGGCAAGCCTTTTTGCAGGTGAAGTAAAATTGAACAAAAAATATAAAAATTAACGTTTTTTTCAATTACCCGTTTGAAAAAGCTAATGCTTCTTTTACCCGTTTACCGTAACATGCGAAGCCTTTTCTGTAAAGTGAAAATGAATAGAAGAAACAAAAAAGTGACGTTTATAATTTCGTTTTGCAGTCATTGCTTCTTTTTACCCGTTTACCCCAACATGACCCAAACATTTTGCAAAGTGAAAATGAATGGTAAAACCATTTCTACCCAATTAAAAAACTAACTTTTTTCAAAGACGGTTTTGTTACATCTCTTGCAGTCGCTCGTCAAGTTTTGAGCAGCAACAATTGCCAGTTGCCCATCGTGCGTTACGTTGAAATTATCGCTCATAACCATGGAGTATCAATTTGAAAATGAAACATGGAGTATCAATTTCAATGAAATTTACTTGTTTTGAATCCAAAGTGCAACTTGCAATGCCGATGTCGATGCGCGTTTTGCAACCCGATGTTTAAAAACAAAAAAGTTCAAACTTTTTTCAAAGACGGTTTTGTTACATCTTTCCCAGTCGATCATCAAGTTTTGATCAGCCACGCTTCCATTTGCCTATGCTGCGCTGAACTGTCTCTGTTGACCAAAGAGTATCATGATGACTTTAGCTATATGAAGAGAGACGTTTTGAAAAAACAATCTCAACTGGCATTAATAAAAATAGGTTAAGGAAATTGAGATGAAGTTTTCTTAAATAGTAAAAATGAGCGCCAATTCAAATTGCAAAAAAATGACAGGGACAGACAAATTGCATTTTTAGTATAATAGACTAGCAAATTGACCCGTGCCTACGGCACGGTTAGCTGATAAATACAACTATTATTTTTGAGTTGGTTTTCCCCTTTTGACCTTGCCCACGACGCGGACTCAAAATCCACAACCTTTTTAATCAGCAACAAACAACTGCCATTCCCTATTAAAGTATCAAAATCAATTCTCGCATTTATTAGCTTTTCAATGTCGCTTATTTGTCCTTTCATTCTTTTCTAATCAGTTGCATTCCACTGTCCTTCCCGTTTAAAGTATCAAAAAAACAATCTCCTCTGATCAGCATCAATTAACAGCCATTCCCGCTTAAAGTTTTAAAATTAATCTTGTTTGGTTAGCTTTTCAATGTCGTCACATGTTGTTCAATCGCCATTCCTGTTAAAAAAATTATAAAAAAAAACAATGTCGTTTGGTTAACAACAATTAACTGATACCGGTTTAAGTTTTTGTTCCAGTTTAAAATACAGGTTTAAGAAAAGCAATCTGCTTCAGGCAGCTGTCATTTCTGAATAGGCAACACTGTTCTAAATACCCATTGGAAAGCACCCGCTTTTGACTTGGTAATGGTTTTTTACCCGCTTACCCTAACCTAAGCCAGGCCTTTTAGAGTGTAAATGTCAAAAAGGCAACACTTCTGAACAATTGTTGCGAAACGCCAACTTTCGTTTTGATAAGTTGCTTCTTTTTCCCGCTTACTCTAACCTAAGCTAAGGTTTTTAAAGTTTAAATGACGAAAAATGCAAAAAATTTCTGAATATTCGCTGCAAAACGGCCACTTTTGTGTGGTATGTTTACTACTCTTACCTTTAACCCTAACCTTAGCCAAGGATTTTTGATAGAATGGAAATGACAAAACAGCAACATTTTACTGAATACCCGTAGCAAAGCTCACCTAAGCCAAGCCTTTTAAAGTTTAAATGACGAAAAATGCAAAACTTTTCTGAATATTCGCTGCAAAACAGCCACTTTTGTGTGGTATGTTTACTGCTCTTATTTTCAACCCTAACCTTAGCCAAGGATTTTTGATAGAATGGAAATGACAAAACAGCAACATTTTACTGAATATCCGTAGCAAAGCTCCCGCTTTTGTTTTGAATGTTTACTTCTTTTCCCCGCTTACTCTAACCTAAGCCAGTTCTTTTTGATCGAGTGCAACAAAAAGCAACACGTTTCTGAGTACCCATTGTGTAAAACGGTCGCTTTTGTTTTGTTATGTAGCTTTTCTATCCTAAGTGATGCATTTTCTATGATTAAAAAAACAAATGAAGGAAAAAGCAACAATTTTCTACATTTTACTGAACACCCGTAGCACTTAAAGCTCCCTATGTTTACTTCTTTTCCCCGCTTACCCTAACCTAAGCCAGTTCTTTTTGATTGAGTGCAACAAAAAGCAACACGTTTCTGAGTACCCATTGTGTAAAACGGTCGCTTTTGTTTTGTTATGTGGCTTTTCTATCCTAAGTGACGCATTTTCTATGATAAAAACAAATGAAGGAAAAAGCAACGATTTTCTAAATACTCGTTGTAAACACCGGCTTTATAAAAAGTCTACCTTGTAAAAAGAGCGATCAACTTGCAAGCGATTGTTTTAAAAACTCGTTTTTTGTGAAAAAACTCCATCGTCTACAATGGAGTCCTTGCAATTCTTACGATTGTCTCGCTTGTTTGTTGTCGCTCTTGAGCAAAAGGCATCATGATGACTAACGTCATGTGGAATGACGATTTGAACTTTGCATTGTCATTAGAAAATGGAGTATGAGTATTCAGCTGATGATGACTTAAATAGCAAAATTGGCTCGCGCTCTTTTTTGCTATTTAAGGTAGCTAAACCTCAATTTCTAAACCTATTATTAATGCAAATCATTTACTCAAAAACGTTACTCTATACTGCGAAGTCATCATGATACTCTTTGGTCATTCGCGACAGCACCTTAAGATACGATTGACAATTAATTGCATTTATTGCTGTTCAAATTGACCGAAAGCGAAAGATGAAAGAAAACCAACTATGAAGAACGGTTGCAATTGTTTTTTATTAAATCAGGTTGCAAAACGGCATCGAAATTGCAAGTGCACATTGCACTTTGCTTTCAAGACAATATTTTTTATTATCATTTGGCTGAACAGTTATTGCTTGAGAACTTTTTTAAAAACAGAAAAACGTTGTAAAGTTATTGCTTGAGATTTTTTCAAAAACAGAAAAGTTTTATCTGAACAGCTCAACTAAAAAATTAATTGCGAAATCAAATAAACGGTGTTTGTTAATGAAGTGCGTGATTAACTAAAAATCTGATTAGAAAGCAAGGTGGCTTTCAAAGCGGTTATATGTTCAATTTCACTTTGCAAAAAGGCTTGGGTTATATGTTAGGGTATATGTTAAGGTATAAAAAACAGTGTTTTTTAATGGTTTTTTATTTAAACGTCATTTTTTTATGTTTTTTGTTAATTTTTTTAAATTTTCACTGTACAAAAAAGGATATGCTTAGGCTGAACGGGTAAAAAACATAACAACAAAATTATAAACTTCGCATTTTTAATTTGTTTTCAACACGCGGGTTTTCATCATCATAATCTATCTATTATACTAAAAATGCAATTTGTCTGTCTGTCTGTCCCTGTCATTTTCATGAAATTTGAATTGGCGCTCATTTTTGCTATTTAAGAAAACTTCATCTCAATTTCCTTAACCTATTTTTATTAATGCCAGTTGAGATTATTTTCTCAAAACGTCTCTCTTCATATAGCTGAAGTCATCATGATACTCTTTGGTCAACAGAGACAGTTCAGCGCAGCATAGGCAAATGGAAGCATGGCTGATCAAAACTTGATGATCGACTGGGAAAGATGTAACAAAACCGTCTGTGAAAAAAGTTTTTGAACTTTTTTGTTTTTAAAAATCGGGTTGCAAAACGCGCATCGACATCGGCATTGCAATTGCAAGTTGCACTTTTGATTCAAAACAACGTATTCAACGTCAATAATATTTAATTTCAACGTAACGCACGATGGGCAACTGGCAATTGTTGCTGCTCAAAACTTGACGAGTGACTGCGAAAGATGTGACAAAACCGTCTCTGAAAAAAGTTAGTTTTTTAATTGGGTCGAAATGGTATTTACCATTCATTTTCACTTTGCAAAATGTTTGGGTCATGTTGGGGTAAACGGGTAAAAGAAGCAATGACTTTAAAACGAAATTATAAACGTCACTTTTTTGTTTCTTCTATTCATTTTTCACTTTAGAAAAAAAGGCTTGGCTTATGTTAGGGTAACCGGGTAAAAGAAGCATTAGCTTTTTAAAACGGGTATTTTTTAATGAAAAAAACGTTAATTTTTATATTTTTTTCAATCTTACTTAACTTACAAAAAGGCTTGACTTAGGTTAGGGTGAACGGGTAAAAATAGCAAAATCATAAACTTCGCATTTTCACTTTGCAAAAAGGCTTGGCTTAGGTAAACGGGTAAAAGAAGCATTAGCTTTTTAAGACGGGTAATTAAAAAAAACGTTAATTTTTATGTTTTTATTCAATCTTACTTCACATACAAAAAGGCTTGACTTAGGTTAGGGTGAACGGGTAAAAAAATGTCAAAAAGGCAACACTTCTGAACAATTGTTGCAAAACGCCAATTTTCGTCTTGATAAGTTGCTTCTTTTTCCCGCTTACTGTAACTTAAGCCAAGCCTTTTAAAGTTTAAATGACAAAAAATGCAAAACTTTTCTGAATATTCGCTGCAAAACGGCACTTGTGTGGTATGTTTACTACTCTTACCTTTAACCCTACCTACAAGGATTTTGATAGTGGAAATGACAAAACAAAATTTTGTACCCGTAGCAAAGCTACCTAACCAAGCCTTTTAAAGTTAATGCGAATAGTTTTTGTTTCGTCCAAAACAGCCACTTTTGTGTGGTATGTTTATCTCTTACCGTTAACCCAAACTTAGTCAAGGATTTTTGATAGAATGAAAATGAAAAACAGCAACATTTTCTGATACCCGTACAAAGCTCCCGCTTTTGTTTTGAATGTTTACTTCTTTTCCCCGCTTACCCTAACCTAAGCCAGTTCTTTTTGATGAGTAACAAAAACAACACGTTTCTGAGTACCCATTGTGTAAAACGGTCGCTTTTGTTTTGTTATGTAGCTTTTCTTCCTAAGTGACGCATTTTTATAATAAAAAATATGGAGAAAGCACGATTTTCACATTTTACTGATACCGTAGCAAAGCTCCCGCTTTTTTTCGATTGTTTACTTCTTTTCCCCGCTTCCCTACCTAAGCCAGTTCTTTTTGATAATCAAAAAGCAACACATTTTACTATACCGTAGCAAGCTCCCGCTTTTGTTTCGATTGTTTACTTCTTTTCCCCGCTTACCCTAACCTAAGCCAGTTCTTTGATCAAATGCAAAAAGCAACAGATAATGGAGTTTAGTATTCAGTGATGATTATGACATAAATAGCAAAAATGGCTCAAACTTGAAAATTTTAATAGCCAATCAACGTAGCGGAACGGACCTGACTTACATACACAGTTACTATCTTAGTATTATAGATAGCCAATTGACCCGTGCCTACGGCACGGTTAGCTGTTGAATACAACTGTTATTTTTGAATGGAGTTTAGCCTTTTGACCTTGCCCACGACCCGGAATAAACATGCATTGCATTTTCATTTTGAGCTGCTTTAACCGATTGTTTTGATTAACCATAGAAATGATCGTTCATTCTTGAAGCACTCGATGCTCCTACTTTTTTTTGAAAATCACAGTATTTTCAGTTTTAAGGCGCGCTTTTTTGTCAACAATGTGAAAAACAATCTTTTTTAATCAGCAACAAACAACTGACGTTCCCTTTTAAAGAATCAAAATTAATTCTCATTTATTAGCTTTTTCAATGTCGCTGTCATTCCCGTTATAAATTGATCGATTATATGTGGACCGTTCCACTGCTTCGCCATCGATCGTGGCCACATCTTTTTTGATGCTGCAATCTATTCCTTGTGGAACTGGAATTTCTTGTCGATGGAGTGTAAATGATGAAAAAACACTTTTTCTGAATACACATTGCAAAACCCTTATCTGAGCCAACCCTTATAGTGTGTAAAAGATGAAAAAAGACTACTGAATAATTGTTGCAAAACGCCAGCTTTTGTTTTGAAACTTTTTTCCCGCTTACTCTAACCTAAGCCAAGCCTTTTAGAGTTTAAATGACGACAAATGCACACCTTTTTTGAAGACCCGTTGCGAAACGGCTGCTTTTGGTTGGTAAGTTACTAGCAAATTGACCCGTGCCTACGGCACGGTTAGCTGATAAATACAACTATTATTTTTGAGTTGGTTTTCCCCTTTTGACCTTGCCCACGACGCGGACTCAAAATCCGCAACCTTTTTAATCAGCAACAAACAACTGCAATTCCCTATTAAAGTATCAAAATCAATTCTCGCATTTATTAGCTTTTCAATGTCGCTTATTTGTCTTTTCATTCTTTGCTAATCAGTTGCATTCCACTGTCCTTCCCGTTTAAAGTATCAAAAAAACAATCTCCTTTGATCAGCAACAATTAACAGCCATTCCCGCTTAAAGTTTTAAAATTAATCTTGTTTGGTTAGCTTTTCAATGTCGTCACATGTTGTTCAATCGCCATTCCTGTTAAAAAAAATTATAAAAAAACAATGTCGTTTGGTTAACAACAATTAACTGATACCGGTTTAAGTTTTTGTTTCAGTTTAAAATACAGGTTTAAGAAAAGCAATCTGCTTCAGTCAGCTGTCATTTCTGAATAGGCAACACTGTTCTAAATACCCATTGGAAAGCACCCGCTTTTGACTTGGTAATGGTTTTTTACCCGCTTACCCTAACCTAAGCCAGGCCTTTTAGAGTGTAAATGTCAAAAAGGCAACACTTCTGAACAATTGTTGCAAAACGCCAACTTTCGTTTTGATAAGTTGCTTCTTTTTCCCGCTTACTCTAACCTAAGCTAAGCCTTTTAAAGTTTAAATGACGAAAAATGCAAAACTTTTCTGAATATTCGCTGCAAAACGGCCACTTTTGTGTGGTATGTTTACTACTCTTACCTTTAACCCTAACCTTAGCCAAGGATTTTTGATAGAATGGAAATGACAAAACAGCAACATTTTACTGAATACCCGTAGCAAAGCTCACCTAAGCCAAGCCTTTTAAAGTTTAAATGACGAAAAATGCAAAACTTTTCTGAATATTCGCTGCAAAACAGCCACTTTTGTGTGGTATGTTTACTGCTCTTATTTTTAACCCTAACCTTAGCCAAGGATTTTTGATAGAATGGAAATGACAAAACAGCAACATTTTGCTGAATATCCGTAGCAAAGCTCCCGCTTTTGTTTTGAATGTTTACTTCTTTTCCCCGCTTACTCTAACCTAAGCCAGTTCTTTTTGATCGAGTGCAACAAAAAGCAACTCGTTTCTGAGTACCCATTGTGTAAAACGGTCGCTTTTGTTTTGTTATGTAGCTTTTCTATCCTAAATGTAAGTGATGCATTTTCTATGATAAAAAAACAAATGAAGGAAAAAGCAACGATTTTCTACATACTGAACACCCGTAGCAAAGCTCCCGCTTTTGTTTTGAATGTTTACTTCTTTTCCCCGCTTACCCTAACCTAAGCCAGTTCTTTTTGATCGAGTGCAACAAAAAGCAACACGTTTCTGAGTACCCATTGTGTAAAACGGTCGCTTTTGTTTTGTTATGTAGCTTTTCTATCCTAAGTGACGCATTTTCTATGATAAAAAACAAATGAAGGAAAAAGCAACGATTTTCTAAATACTCGTTGTAAACACCGGCTTTATAAAAAGTCTACCTTGTGAAAAGAGCGATCAACTTGCAAGCGATTGTTTTAAAAACTCGTTTTTTGTGAAAAACACTCCATCGTCTACAATGGAGTTCTTGCAATTCTTACGATTGTCTCGCTTGTTTGTTGTCGCTCTTGAGCAAAAGGCATCATGATGACTAACGTCATGTGGAATGACGATTTGAACTTTGCATTGTCATTAGAAAATGGAGTATGAGTATTCAGCTGATGATGACTTAAATAGCAAAATTGGCTCAAACTTGTAAATTTTAATAGCCAATCAACGTAGCGGAACGGACCTGACTTACATACACAGTTACTATCTTAGTATTATAGACTAGCAAATTGACCCGTGCCTACGGCACGGTTAGCTGATAAATACAACTATTATTTTTGAGTTGGTTTTCCCTTTTGACCTTGCCCACGACGCGGACTCAAAATGCATTGCATTTTGATTTTGAGCTGCTTTAACCGACTGTTGTTGATTTACCATTGAAATGATCGCTCACTTTTAAAGCAATCGTATCCGTCGATGCTTCTACTTTTTTGAAAATCACAGCATTTTTTGTTGTTTAAGCCGTGTTTTTTGTCAAGCAACATGCTTTTGCTGATTTTATTGCTGTCGATTCAATCGTAACCTGATTTACTCACCATAACACTGATTACTGTGTGGTTTGGTTTTCGCTGTTTCAGCATCAATCAAAGCGACACATAAGAAATAACAGATATCTAACAATCATAACTGCACTGTCATTCAAAATATGAAAAACAATCTTTTTTTTAATCAGCAACAAACAACTGCCATTCCCTATTAAAGTATCAAAATCAATTCTCGCATTTATTAGTTTTTCAATGTCGCTTATTTGTCCGTTCATTCTTTGCTAATCAGTTGCATTCCACTGTCCTTCCCGTTTAAAGTATCAAAAAAAAACAATCTCCTTTGATCAGCAACAATTAACAGCCATTCCCGCTCAAAGTTTCAAAAATAAATCTTGTTTGGTTAGCTTTTCAATGTCGTCACATGTTGTTCAATCGCCATTCCTGTTCAAAAAACAATGTCGTTTGATTAGCAACAATTAACTGATACCGGTTTAAGTTTTTGTTTCAGTTTAAGATACAGGTTTAAGAAAAGCAATCTGCTTCAGTCAGCTGTCATTTCTGAATAGGCAACACTTTTCTAAATACCCATTGGAAAGCGCCCGCTTTTGACTTGGTAATGGTTTTTTACCCGCTTACCCTAACCTAAGCCAGGCCTTTTAGAGTGTAAATGTCAAAAAGGCAACACTTCTGAACAATTGTTGCAAAACGCCAATTTTCGTCTTGATAAGTTGCTTCTTTTTCCCGCTTACTGTAACTTAAGCCAAGCCTTTTAAAGTTTAAATGACAAAAAATGCAAAACTTTTCTGAATATTCGCTGCAAAACGGCCACTTTTGTGTGGTATGTTTACTACTCTTACCTTTAACCCTAACCTTAGCCAAGGATTTTTGATAGAATGGAAATGACAAAACAGCAACATTTTACTGAATACCCGTAGCAAAGCTCACCTAAGCCAAGCCTTTTAAAATTTAAATGACGAAAAATGCAAAAGTTTTCTGAATATTCGCTGCAAAACGGCCACTTTTGTGTGGTATGTTTACTACTCTTACCGTTAACCCCAACCTTAGCCAAGGATTTTTGATAGAATGAAAATGACAAAACAGCAACATTTTACTGAATACCCGTAGCAAAGCTCCCGCTTTTGTTTTGAATGTTTACTTCTTTTCCCCGCTTACCCTAACCTAAGCCAGTTCTTTTTGATCGAGTGCAACAAAAAGCAACACGTTTCTGAGTACCCATTGTGTAAAACGGTCGCTTTTGTTTTGTTATGTAGCTTTTCTATCCTAAGTGACGCATTTTCTATAATAAAAAAATGATGGAAAAAGCAACGATTTTCTACATTTTACTGAATACCGTAGCAAAGCTCCCGCTTTTGTTTCGATTGTTTACTTCTTTTCCCCGCTTACCCTAACCTAAGCCAGTTCTTTTTGATCAAATGCAAAAAAGCAACACGTTTCTGAGTACCCATTGTGTAAAACGGTCGCTTTTGTTTTGTTATGTAGCTTTTCTATCCTAAGTGACGCATTTTCTATGATAAAAAAACAAATGAAGGAAAAAGCAACGATTTTCTAAATACTCGTTGTAAACACCGACTTTATAAAAAGTCTACCTTGTGAAAAGAGCGATTAACTTGCAAGCGATTGTTTTAAAAACTCGTTTTTTGTGAAAAAAACTCCATCGCCTACAATGGAGTCCTTGCAATTCTTACGATTGTCTAGCTTGTTGGTTGCCGCTCTTGCGCAGAAGGCATCATGATGACTAAAGTCATGTGGAATGACAATTTGAACTTTGCATTGTCATTAGAAAATGGAGTATGAGTATTCAGCTGATGATGACTTAAATGACATAAATAGCAAAATTGGCTCAAACTTGTAAATTTTAATAGCCAATCAACGTAGCGGAACGGACCTGACTTACTTACATACACAGTTACTATCTTAGTATTATAAAAAAAAAAAAGAACACTCGACTTCTCCTCGTTTCCAATCTCTCTTCTCGACTCCACCTCTCTCCTCCCATTTCTCGCAGTTTGCGACATTCAAAGTTTTTTCATCATCATCCCCACCTACTTCTTCCCTCCCAACCTCCCCCACCATCCACCAATGTTGCTGCTGGCGATGCTGTTGGTCTTCACCACGGTGGCTGTGAGCGGCAGTGAGGGTGAGTTCAGACATCGATCGCACTAAAGCAGGGGTCGAGCCCGATTTTTGGCGAATCCGAGGGGGGTCCGCCCAAATTTGGGGGTCGACTTGGTTGGGGGGTGTCGAACCAAAATCGTAGGGGGGGGGTAAAAAATTTTCGATTTTTTTGCACATGGTAAAAATAGGCAAAAAAATTTCTAACCACTGAAAAATTTTAAATTTGGTAAGTGCATATTGACGTTTTGAATGGTTTGCAGTAATTTTTTGAGTGAATATAGATCTCCACTGGAACTTGGCAAGGTTAAATCAGTGTGTGGTTCAAGTCTTATAGATCACGGTAATTCTAAGTAGGAGGGGTTAAGTGCAAAAGCCAAGTCATACCACACCTAAAAGCAGCCATTCACTCAAATATACTATGCTAAGATAAAGCGAAGAAAATTTTGTGAAAAAGTGCTCGAAAATGCATTTTTTTACTGTTTTTAGAGGCAAATTTGGGTTTGGAAAGTCGAAATTGGGGAGGAGGGTGTCTGGGAAGGTCGAAATTGAAAAGGTGGCCGGGGGGGGGGGGGTTGGGAAGGTCGAAAATTGGGAGGGGGTGTGGGAGGGTCGAAATCTGGGAGGGGGTCTGGGCTACCCAAGTTCGAGAGGGGGGTTTGGGACCAAAATTGGGGGGGGGGGGGGGGGTGTTGCCCGGGTGGAGAGTGGGGGGTCGACTTCATTGGACGGAAGGGTCTCCCCACCCCCCCCCCCCATCTTGACCCCTGAACGCACAATCAGCCATCAACAGTAAGACCATGTACGCAGTCTGATGTTGCAGACGATCCCTGCGAGGCTGCAGCGGAACGCGCAGAGCTTGACTTGGCCAACACAACGAAAGTGGAGACCAGCACGCACACCGTGTGCTACTACGCTGCCAATAAAATTAAAGGTGATGGATGGGACGAGTGGCTGACAAAGTGCGCCAAACTGAAACACAAAGACGCCACCGGCCGGTTGGCGAATTTGGACACAGAGGAGGCTCGAGAAAGTGCAGCGGCGATGGTTGAAAACATTTCAAACGTAACTTTAGTTAATTTTTGATCGTTTATGTTCAAAGGTCCTAACTGTCTGTGGGGCCGTGGGGCTGCTCACCTGCGTCTCATGTTTTGAACGGAAGAATTGGAGATGCAAGTTCTTTCCTGTTGCAAGTTTAGATTAAAAATGTTTCTTCAGTCACACATTTACCGTATTACCCCCAATAAACCCCCATGGGGGATTAATACGTCAGCGACTTTTAGGGGTGGGGGTTTATTGGTGGGGGGGGGGTTATTTACAAACAAATTTTAGGGGTGGGGGTTTGTTGAAAAATGGCAAAAATACCTTGCATGGCAGGCAAGAAAGTCGCAGAAACTTCTACTTTTCACAGAGATTTCCTTTTGTAACAGCCTTTTGTAATGAAATTATCATTAACTCATCCCTTTGGGGCCTTTGGTAGCACAATTTCATCAATGTCACTGCATTCAGCCACTGAATTCGCTGGGTATGTGTTTCAAACAGGTTTCCAATTAACCCCCATAAGGGATTATTTGTGGGGGGGGGATTATTCGGAAACTTGTCGGGGGGTGGGGGTTTATTGGTGGGGGGATTAATGGTGGGGGGGGGGGGTTAATGGGGGTAATACGGTACTTGTTTTTATTTGACGTTCTTGTTTTTAATGTGATTTTTTCCTCGTGCTTCTAACATTTTAACGCATGTCATTTGCAATTTACTGTAATTGCAGCCAACCAGTTGGTGGGTTGGCTTAGGACGACAATATTGTACCACTTCGATGGCTAAGGCAGCCACTTGTTCCAAATGGTACCGCTCGATTGATCCCGTCTTGTGGGCCGAACGCGCCAATGCCAAAGCGATAGACGCCGCCCAAGACAACACCGACTGCGCCCACTTTCGTCCATCGTCCAAGGACCTTTATTGGGACTTTTGCACCGCCTACCTGCCAGCCATCTGCACGCTGACCGTGCCCCGACCGTGTGAGTGCCGTGGGGGAATGTCAAAGCTGCTGCCTCCCAGTGGCTGCTGACTGAAAAAATGCATGTGCACATTGATGAGCAGACAGACAATGGTGGTCTTACAGCGCGTTGAGATTAAAAATCGAACGGTCTTAGTGCAAACAGACATAGGGCAGGGGTAAAAAAAGGTTTTTCGATAAATGTTATCTTCCGATAATTATTTCTGGTTCAAGTTCAAGTTATAGTGCTCACAATTCATTATTGTAAAGGAAAATCTGGAAGACCACAGGGAACCCCGAAAAGTTTTAAAGATGTCAGTGGTAAATTGTTGTTTCTATCTGTTTCTGCAATGTGCTGGCTGATAAGAACAGTACAGCATGCGTAAAGCCTGCACAGTTGTCATTGGTGAATTGTTTTTGATGTTTTTGCTTCTGCAATGCGTTTATGTACCTGTACGGTTCTCACACAAAATTCCACTTTTTTCAGAAATTTTTGATTTTCACAATTATTCAAGGAGACCTTATATTCAAGACTTTACGGTATTTTAAAAGGTTTCACAAACGTTTACATTTCTGAAAGATTCCAACTTACCACAGCAGTTATATGGTGAGCATGTCAATTCGGGGTTTCCAGGAATTATTCGCACAATTCTGGCCCATCCCGTATGAGCAATGCACCAGTCACTGTCTAGTCTCTAGTGGTTTGGTTAGATTTCAGCAGTTTGAAAAAATTGGAACGGATTTCGGTGGAGTGTGCCACAATTTGCACACCGGTTTTCATTTGCAACATGTTTTGAAACGCACACAATTCCGCACAAACACGTTTAATAGTTTGCTCTGTTTTAGCGGCAGCAACACAAACACCAACCACAGCCACCAAAAAGGGACATTCATTTACCACCATTCCCACCACACCACAAACATTGTCCGCTGAGTGTGAATGCAGCTACGTGCTCTACATTGGCATCATTGGAGCTTTGGGGGGTTTGCTGGTTGTGACCATTGCAGTCTTCGTTGGTTGGTGAATCGAACGCACAAAATTTGTGTTTTTTGTTGTTTTTCTCAACCGATTACTTTCCTCCAGAAATTTTGCATTAAATAAGCAATCACACGCATAAAAATGCGCATGTTTGCGCACATGTTTGTGCTCCTTTTGATGCAGATGCACAAACCCGTGCACTTATCGACTCAGATTCACTTTAATTTTTCGAAGCAAAAAGATCTGTTTTATCTGCATTGTGATTCAGAAGAAAAAGGCTGTCATTTTGGCTTTAAGTGCACTGGTTTGTGCATGTGAATCGATGAAATGCACGAACATGTGAGTGTGCATCAACACGTGCATTATATTTTGTGTGCATGGTGTAGAGTGGCAAACAGAAAACGACACCGACAGCAACCGTTAGGAAACTTTCCACTAAATTTCAACAGCAACTCTCTTTTGCCTGAACTTTCTGCAGAGCGCAAGACACTGCTCTATGATAGAGAATGTAATGGCGTATTTTTCAAACGTGTCCCACTGAAATGACGTCATGTGCCGCCAAACCTGCGCTTGTCGTTCACAGCAAACCAGACTTTCCGTTTAGCCGATTTCATCCCGTAAACAAATGGTGAATGTCGAATCACTCACACCAAACTGAAATTTTAGTGCCTGTACTTTGACAAACGGCGTTTTTAAAACAAATCACGTCATTTTAGTCCGGACACGTTTGAATAAATCCACAATAAAAAAAGTCTATACACAGTTTTCCAACAGTGTAGGTTAAGATAGGCACACTGCATGGTATCGTTCCAGCAGCACGCAAAAAAGATCTCTGAACAGTGTCCGGTACCCTCTTCGCCTGGGTGTCCCGTGTGGTGTCCGTAAGAAAAACGGTTCCAAAACGCCTTGTGTGCTGTGGTGTTGCCAGTTTGTATTTCCGAGACATCAGCGGGACAGGACACTACGCGGGACAGCAAGGCGGACAGGAAACTGTACAGCTATTCGCGGGGCACCTTTTTATCGTGAGTATTGCCTTTTCACGCTAGTTTCATGCTTGATGCGGCAATTCAACATGACCCAAGTGACTCTTACCCAAGTACGGTTTAGCCGAATAAACAAGGCAGTCCTTGTATTCTCCCACAAGGCGGGATTAGTCGCAGAGTAGGAGTTGCCTTTTTTCAAGAATGCCAAGATAATTCCGCGCGCTCCTTGCACCCTGAAAAAACTGCCTTGTTTAGTCGGCCATTCCGTACATCACAAGGACCACCAAAAGGGACACCTTTTTAGCATAGAGTGCATCACATTGTGTTTATCTCCGGGAACACACGTCACTTCAGCAATTTTCAGTTTCTGCGTCAAGCATGAAACTGCTTACATCTGAGTCGCAGAACCAAAATAAACAAAAGAATGGTAGTTGTTTGCCCAGCTTACACCGTGTACAAGCACCGCTCGGCGAAGAAAATGGAAAAACAGAAGCAGACGAGCGAGGCGGCCGGGGGCGCTGCGGACGAGAGGGACGCCTCGCAGAGGGACGACATGAAGGACTATCCAGAGTCCGATTATGAAAGTACGGTAATGCTGTCAAACATGGCAGCACTTTTCAGGGTGGTAAGGCGCGCGCGAAATTTGAATGAAAGCAAAAAAAGACGTTCAGAAACACAATTGTGTGGGACAAATTTATAGACTTTTTTGAAATTTTATGGTTCATCGTGCAGTTCGTTCTTTGCCCCTTGAACACACGAATGGGAAAAATCCGGCATTCGGAAAGGCACAACTCCTAGTCTGCGACTGGACTCGCCCTGATTGAGAAGACAAGGAGTGCCTTATTTCTCATAAACATCCACGAGCCGCCCGCGACTGCATGCGTTTTTTGAATGTTCGGGCTTTACGTAGTTATAGATACCTTCGATTTGAACACCTGTCAAGATCCATCTAAAAACATTTTTTTGAACAGGCGGCTACGGGCGCTGGGATGAAAATACAAAGAGCCAGCAAACATCTTTGACATACTGAGACGTTTTTATGATGATGCGTGCCATGCGGCTTTCATTGTATCTGACTCGACTGCACACTGAGGAATCGTTTGCTGCTACTGCTTTTGCGTTGCTACCAGCCTTGACCACACACGTGTGCTATACACCCCATAGACGCGCCCTGCCACTGTTGCACAATACCGCAAAGCAGCTGATTGAAATTGGCTGGCAAATTGACCAACACACTGAGATCAACTTCGTCAGTAGCTGAAGCAACGTTTTCTCATTTGTGCAGTCATATTTTGCCTGCACTGATTCATTTTTCCCCAACTGATAAATAATTCCAAATACCACAAAGTGTGTTATCCATGTTCAACGCCATGTGTCAAACAATCCAAATGTCGATTCCCACACAACACAACACTGATTTCTTCCACCCCACTGTCAAAATTTAGTGATTCATCGTGATTCATGATTACTAGTTACTGATTACTGATTCCAATGTTCGATTGATGAAACCGCCTAAAGAAAAAAACTTATTGATGTCTTTCACGTTCCAAATGTGTACACGGAGTGACAAAACATGCATGGAGGCTATTACTTTTTTTTTGGTTCGGAGACTGAACTATGTGAGCATAATAAAATCAATTTTGTGCTTGATGCTTTCACTCTGTTGTTGGTTTTCAGCTAGCGAGTGTTGCTTGTATGGATAACTCATATCAGCTTGGCGTTGCGCCGAAAGCTGCATGACAGTCATATGGCTGTTTTTCCTGCGAGCTCCGCGACAAATCGCATGCGTTTAGGCACCGCCGTGAAGCGGAGCGGATGCCAGGGACGCACATGCCGGGATACCAAGGAGCTCAGCTTCCGACGAAGGCGCGCCACCATTACTCCCCTTGATTTTACTCTCGCCACGGTTCTGTCTGGACTGTCAACCAAGATCAATAAATTACATTGAAAAAAAACAACTTGCACACTTGTTTGTGCGAAAAACACGCAGAACTTCTAGCACAACGACTCACTCTAGTAATTCACTTCGATTTGACCTGGTCAGCTTTCTTAAACAAACCGGAGTTTTCACTTCCATATGTGAAAACGGGTCAACCTTTTCAACATTTCCGTTTCAACAAACGGGTCAACATTCCAGTTAAACACAAACACGATTCTCACTGTTCTGCAGTCCAGAACTGAAAAGGCTCATTGCATTGGCATCCTTGTCCATGAACATAAAACGAACCATGTTATCATCCGCGCTAACTGGACAACGCTCACGAATAGGACGCACCAATGACTGTTTTTTTGTCTTTTTCATTCGTTACGCATGACTGCAGTTTGTTTTACATCAGGCGCATTGGCTTGCCACTATTAGTAATCACCTGCACTGCAATCTGCCGCAGTTTATTGCGCCCAATGATCATATCCACATCTTTATTCAAATCCGGCGACACCAAAAACTCACAATTGTCAATGCTCATACCATAAACACACAATTCCGCCTTACAAACACCATCCACTTTAACTGGCAATCCGTTCGCCGCTTGCAACAGTCTCTTTTCATGGGTCACATTCAATCCACACTCCCTCGCGTAAACAGTTGACAAAATCAGTTCATCCGACCCCGTGTCCACACAGTGAGTCACCCGGTTTACCGTTCAGCAATGGCGTCTCAAATTCCTCACTGTTCTGTTTCATTTTCACCTTGTCGCTGTCACTTGATTTTCTCCCTTCACCAAGCCCACCTTTTTCGCAACTGTCAACTCCTGTACATTCTGCTGTTTATTGGCAAAGGACTGACTGTATTGCGTCTGCGCGAAATTGTATCGGTTCTGTACGTATCTACCGTTACCACCGTTTGGTGAATAAGTCTGTCCGATAATTTGGTTCTTGTTCTGCCAACCTTTGCTGTACACGGCCTGTTCTGGTAATTGCACTGCTGCGACTGATTGTATGTATTTTGCGCGTGAGCACCCCAAAAATTATAACCGTAATTACCAGGACAGCCATTCTGATTCCACTGATTCTGATTCTGCCATGTACTAACATAATTGCGCCCAACGTTGTCAGGAAAATAACGACGCGAACTGTAGTTTCGACTGAATTCACTGTCTGATGCGCCCACATGCTTGCCCGCGAAATTACTCAGCTTGCTATCCTCCTCCTGTCGATGTTTATAAACGTCACCCATCTGTTCAATCTTGCTGACAACATCCTCGAATGGCAAACGTCTGTACTGTAACTCATGTGCTTTCTGCTCCAACGCCGGATAAGCTTTCAGACCCTGCCTGAACTTTTTTAGCAACTGCAGTTCAAGCAACGAACCATTCAGTCGGACGCATTCAGGGCGTCGTACGTTCCTGGCAAGCGCCAAAATGTGCAGAATGTGGGCAAGGCAGCCGTGGAGCACACAATTGACACGGGCGATCATCCGTTTCGTGTTAAGCCACGTCGAATTGTTTATCCGAGAGTCGAACTCGCCATATGCGTCAGCGATTGTGCTGGTCAAAAAGAAGGAGGGAAGTTGTTGGCGTTTCTGTGTGGATTTTCGAACGTTGAACACACACACGACAAGTATCCACCACCGCGAATTGACGACATGCTTGATTCTCTCCGAGATTCGCGGTATTTTAGTTTATCAGACGTGAAATGCGGATACTGCAACATTACGGTGGCTGAACGTCGCGTAGACGGAATTTTTTGCTTTCCATAAAGGCTCGTGGAAGTTGATTGAGTGGATGCGCATGCCATACAGTTTGACAGGAGCACCAGCAATGTTCCAGCGAAGTGCGGTGCCGTATTTATTTGGATGATGTGCTTGTGTACAGTCAGTCATTTGAGCAGCATCTACATGATGTGTCTGTGGTGCTTGACGCGTTGTATGAGGCGGGACTGCGATTGCATCCACTCAAGTGTACGTTTTTCAATCAGCAAATCGAATATCGATCAATCTCGATCAATTATATCGAACAATCGTGTGAAACCGAATCCGAAAAAGGTCGGGGCAGTTAGAAAAAAACCGTTACCAGAGACACGGGAGAAATTGCAGGTTTTTTTGGGTCTGGCGAATTATATCGGCCATCGGTTCATCAGGAACTTGTCAGCGACACTTGCACCGATGCAGAAATTGTTAACTGTGACATGTCAGAAAAAAAAATTCCGTGGACGAATGAGACAAAGCAGGAGTTTGAGCCCATCAAAGAGAAATTGGCGTCACCAATGGAAATGACCATGCCAATACCGTATGAACCGTGTCACATAACGGCTCTCTTCTGTAAAATGTTCTGCACCCGAGGACATTAAAAAACGTTCAAGGCTTCTGATAGTAAAACGCGCACATTTTAGCTTTACGAAAAAAAGATCACTTGAATAGAATCAGGTTTTAAAAAATCGTTGATAAAAATAATAAAAATAACTGAAGCAATGTTGGACAAATAAATTGTACCACCCAAATCATGATCAGACACGTTTCCATGTTGTGAAAAATGGTGCGATGCTAACAGTGCAAAGCAAACACGGGCTTCATTCAGCTATTCGATAAACGACAAATAATTCACGGAAAAGAGCACTTAACGCAGATGCCAAATGGTGGAAGTTTGAAGAAAAGAAATTCACAAAATGAACCAGCATTCATTGCAACCCAAACTACCTTTCTTGGATCCAACAATTCACCAACACACAGATTTTTGATCAAGAAAAAGTACGCAAGATAAGGTTTCAAAATTGAAATAATTGACAACAGTGCAATAAACTGCAACCCATATGCTGATTAGCCACATCTGATTGGTTCGGATGTAGCGAACAGCATGCGTTTCAAAAAAAAGAATGTGAAACTACAGCTTATTTTTTTAAACCTGTCCCTTTTTGGCAAAGTACAGGGCCCGCGAAATTTTGAATTTTGAAATTTCGAAATTTTGAAATTTTTAAAATAGAAGAAACAGAAATTGGATTTAGCCATGGAACCAAAAGCCCCATTTGAGACGAAATATGTCCCTTTTCTAGTCTGGTCCCGTTCTTTCTGTTTTCGCGGGCTCTTGTGTTTTTCTTAAAAGGTGACAGGTTAAGAAAGATAGACAGTGCCTTATTAATTTATGCACGGAACTAGTATGACGGTGCATGATGAGGGGTAATAAAACTGATACGATTCTGATAAAAATGGCGTTCACATTTGTGAATAACTGCGTGGCACTAACATATTCAGCAGGAAAACAAAAATCGATTAAAAAAGTGTTCGTATTCATAAGTCATATCCGACTACTGGAAAACTGTCAACCAAGATCAATAATTTACATTGAAACTAAAATAACTTGCACAATCGTTTCTGTGAAAAACACAAATTTTCTAGCATAACAATTCACTCAGGTAATTCACTTCGATTTGACCCACTCAGCTGTCTTGAACCAACTCGAGTTTTCACTTCCCAGTAAAAACGGGTCAACCTTTTCAACATTTCAGTTTCAACAAACGGGTCAACAGTTCAACACGGTTATGCACAAACACGACTCTCTCTGTTCTGCGGTCCAGAACTGAAAAGGCTCATAGAAAATCGCGCACTTGAAACAAAAGAACAAATGAAAATTGATCACGTCATACAGAACAAGCGCAATATACTGATCGAATATATATCGAACATGTGACAATTCCCGGTCGGAACAATGCACAAATTGTGAAAAACAACAAAATAACGTTGCACTTGCAAAAAAGACGCCTTCCACAAAATTTCTTTGATCGAATGGTGAATTCAAAATCAGTTGAACGTTCCGAAATTGTGAACGTTAAAAGTTGTGAATGACGCGTCGTGACAACTATCAGCAAAAATCTGTTTCAGACAACAAAATCCACTGTAACTTCGAGCAATCAACACGAACCGAACCGAATATAAAAAACAACAGAACAAAACCGCAAAGCGCACAATAAGATGAGCAGATGAATATAAAAAAGTAACAGCGCATTAAATATAACAGTAATTATAATAATAATAATAATCAAGCTGACATTGCTGGGGTAGTTCGAAAGAAATTATTATCACTGCTATTTCAGATCGATCAGAAGAAAAAAGCTACTTTTGATCTACAGCTCAATCAATGCGTGTCAATCACATTTTATCTCAATTTCTCCAACGCAGCAGTGAAATCACTTTTTTCATTCGAACCAGCCCAACAGATAACAGAACAGTAGTCATAAGATGATGAAAATTCATAAATTACAAAATCGAACACTTTTTCTTTTTCTCCGGTGACGGCGGTTCGAGCGCGGCCAGTATCGCCTCATCGAATACGTTCTTGAGGCCTTTCTGAAACACGACCGATCAATGCAGGCATTGCTCACAAAGTTACACGTCTTTTGTCAAGTCGGAACGCTGACGATCTGTGTTTGTCCACAACCAGACCCGTGCGCGAACCCATGGGTTTCACCTGTCACCTTGGTGGTGAGCCCGCGAAAAAAAATTCGTGTTGCGGGCTGAACGCTGGCTTGCCGGCTCGGCACCGACTTGCTCTGGTCTTCGGGGCTCAAAGATATGACACCGAATCTCGGTTGCTTGCGGGCTATACAAAGCATCTAACAACACCGGCTCACGCTTGCTGGCTCGCCACCGAGATACGGTATGAGTGAGTTTGGTCACCAAAACACAACCATCCGTGTGAACGGGCCTTAAGACGATTTCGTAATCGACGCTCCAATATCGCCGCGGCACACCGCTGAGAAACTGATCCATTCACCTGCACCTGATCCGTTGTTCTCTTTCTTCTCACAGCGCCCCGCCCCCCACCCCACGCCCACCCCCACCTGTGTCAACGCGGAGCACTCGACGTATTTGACGGCGCGCAACTCCTTGGCCAGCTTCTCGCCTTGCTCGAATGTAATCGGCTTCTGTTTGTTCTTTGCGAGCTTCTCGACGACCGACGGATCGTCGCGCAGGTCGATCTGGGTGCCGACGAGCAGAAACGGCACTTTCGAGCAGTGGTGCGTGATCTCGGGCACCCACTGCGAATATGCGAAACAGAATTTGATTGATTTCAGTCTCTCCAACCACCAAAGATGAAAAACCAATCCGTAGTGTCCGTGCCCAACGAACTACATTTGTATATGTTCGCTTTGAGCGAATGACAAAAAACTCCGGTCCAGACCTATATTTCTGAGTCCGGCTCCGGACATTTCGGTGACTATCGCACCATCGATTCACGCATATCGTGACGTGATAGTGCCGTAAAGCGTAAATTCGTGACGTGAATTCAAGCATAAAGTAGACGTGAAAAAAACCGTCTTTCACAATGAAAGCTGCGTGGACAAGACAAACACACTCGCTCTCTCGGGGGACCACACAGAATTGGCATTGCTTCGCTCGCGGTCACGAGTTTATGTCATGTTTCGAAATTTGCAGAAACCAAATGTCATTCGCAGAATTGTGTTTGACAAATTTCAGCGATTTTCAGAACCGCCTGTTTGGAAGAAGAGAAGAAGAAAAATGCCAGCTCGTCACTCAAAATCGTGACGACACGTGCAGCTGACCTTCTCCCGGACATTCTCGAAACTGCTCGGCTGCACGACGCCGAAGCAGACGAGAAACACGTCCGTCTGCGGATACGACAACGGACGCAGCCTGTCGTAGTCCTCCTGGCCGGCCGTGTCGAATAGACCGAGCGTATACGGCTCGCCGCCAATCATCACGGTCACGGCGTAGTTGTCGAACACCTGTCCGTTGTTGTTGTTGTTGCATTTCTTGTGTGTTTTTTAAAATCTTTTTCGTTGTTGGCCGGGCGGTTTTTGCCTGCTCATCCAGAACAACCCTTTCAGATTCAAAAGGCAACACACGACTGGACAGTGACAAGGAAACGTCATCATGAGCAAGCGCAATAGCAGCACACAACGACTGTGCTTGCGGCTTGCCACAATCTGAAGTCTTACAAAATGCTGTTTTTCCGATTTCATTAAAAATCAAATGCGAAAATCAAAAACACTGCATGCACCATCATACCGTTGGAACATATTCGGAAGGAAATTTATTCGTTGTGTATGAGATCAAGAGGCAAGTTTTACCGACGGCGCCGTCGCCGACGACCACGCATTTTATTGTTTGCATCGCTGTTTTGCACCACACCGATCAAATCAGGAACAATAAAGTCCTGCTGCTAGCTGTGCAATGGAATTAATGGTAACTAACGAACTGGTCCATCCGAGGATTTGTGGAATCGACCGACTCTTCTGAATCTGAAAACTTTTGTAAAACTCATTCCAATTCAACAACATCGGTCATCAAATTGGGATCAAATTTTTTTTGTAATTCGTGAACATTCATTCAAATGAACGTCACCTTCAAATTCACTTCATTGTAGGGTTGTTAAAAAAACAAAAATCATCATTTTTGTTTGTTTTTTTAATTATCTAAAAATGCGGGAGACGCATATAAAAGGAGGAATATGGCCTTGTGTAAGCAGTGAAAGACTTGGCTCGACAACGCTTTTCAAGTCTCTGATGTGGTACACACGGATACAAGTACATAAGAGTTATATTTTTGCGCCGCGTTTGCTGTTTAAAAGCTTGCTGAAAAGCGTAAAAACTTTGAAGTTATTTTTCAATTGTCCTCTTCAGTTTAGTCTAAAATCACACCATGTGCGAAATTCTGTAAATTCTGTGCAAAAACAGAAACATCAGAAATTGCAAAATATTGCTGCATGTAGCTTTATCGTTGTTGTTGTTGTTGTTTTGTTGGGATTTTTAGGCGATGTTTTTAGCCAGGGCTAACCCAGAGAAGCGTACAGAACGCCATTGAGTAGGGCGCCCATTGAGTTTTCTCTGTCATTAAGTGCCTACATACCCCTCGGCGGGGCTCGATCCCCCGAGCGCACAGACTGTAGTCTAACGCACTACCACCAGGCCACGAGGGTGACAATTGTTGTTGTTGCTAACGTACGCACCGCTGTGCATACAGCAGCACCAGTGCAAAAAGTGTTGTCTTTCGTTGATTTTCACCCTTTTTACCAAACTCTTGTGACAGGATAAACCGGTGAGTCATTGCCACAGAAGGAGACCTTGCGTTCCCCAACGCCTCTGCGATACACTTTGTGCAAACCAGTGTCAGCGATCTAAAGTCTGATCGTTATTTTAGTGGTTTTAGTGGTCGCTAAATGCTAGAAAAAAAGCAAATGTGAAAGTTTCATTTGTCTACAATGTACGAGGGTTGCCACTTCCAACCGAAATAAAAAATAAACGGCGCAAAAATATGACTCTTATGTACTTGTATCCGTGTGTACCACATCAGAGACTTGAAAAGCGTTGTCGAGCCAAGTCTTTCACTGCTTACACAAGGCCATATTCCTCCTTTTATATGCGTCTCCCGCATTTTTAGATAATATTCTGACTTTTACATAAGCCCCGAAGGTCGGACCAAAATCACAATACGTTGGTCACACATTCTTCTAAACCCCGGACAACTCAGGTTTTTCATTTTTCGTTTTTAGGCCAATTTCGCCTATGCTATTTCTACGGCCCATTCGCCCAAAATCGTCACGATTCAGTACCTAGAATTGCTCACATAAGAAAACTGACCCAAAAGCAGTGATCGGCGGTTGAATTACCCTGGAAAACACAGTTTTCTTGTTTTTCATTTCTGGACCGGTTTCACTAAATTCCACGGCCGATTCGCCCGAAATCGTCACGATTCGGAATCTAAAGTTGCTCACGTAAGAAAACTAACCCAAAATCTGTTATCAGCGCATTGAATTACCCCGGAAAACACAGTTTTCTTGTTTTTCATTTTTGGACCGATTTCGCCAATTTCCACGGCCGATTCGCCCGAAATCGTCACGATTCAGTACCTAGAATTGCTCACATAAGAAAACTAACCCAGAATCCGTGATCAGCGCATTGAATTACCAAGGAAAACACCGTTTTTTGTTTTTCATTTCTGGACCGATTTCGCCAATTTCCACGGCCGATTCGCCCGAAATCGTCACGATTCAGTATCTAGAGTTGCTCACATAAAAAACTAACCCAAAATCCGTGATCAGCGCATTGAATTACCCTGAAAAACACCCTTTTATTGTTTTTCGTTTCTGGGCCGTTTTCGCCAATTTCCACTGCCGATTCGCCCGAAATCGTCACGATTCAGCACCTAAAGTTGCTCACGTAAAAAAACTAACCCAACATCTGTTATCAGCGCATTGAATTACCATGGAAAACACCGTTGTTTTGGTTTTTCATTTTTGGACCGATTTCGCCAATTTCCACGGCCGATTCGTCCGAAATCGTCACGATTCAGTACCTAGAATTGCTCACATAAGAAAACTAACCCAGAATCCGTGATCAGCGCATTGAATTACCATGGAAAACACCGTTGTTTTGGTTTTTCATTTCTGGACCGATTTCGCCAATTTCCACGGCCGATTCGCCCGAAATCGTCACGATTCAGTATCTAGAGTTGCTCACTTAAAAAACTAACTCAAAATCCGTGATCAGCGCATTGAATTACCCTGAAAACACCATTTTCTTGTTTTTCGTTTCTAGACCGATTTCGCCAATTTCAACGACCGATTCGCTTGAAATCGTCACGAATCAGCATCTAAAGTTGCTCACGTAAGAAAACTAACCCAAAATCCGTGATCAGCGCATTGAATTACCCTGGAAAACACCATTTTCTTGTTTTTCGTTTCTAGACCGATTTCGCCAATTTACACGGCCGAATCGCCCGAAATCGTCACGATTCAGCATCTAAAGTTGCTCACGTAAGAAAACTAACCCAAAATCCGTGATCAGCGCATTGAATTACCCTGGAAAACACTATTTTCTTGTTTTTCGTTTCTAGACCGATTTCGCCAATTTCCACGGCCGATTCGCCCGAAATCGTCACGATTCAGCATGTAAAGTTGCTCACGTAAGAAAACTAACCCAAAATCCGTGATCAGCGCATTGAATTACCCTGGAAAACACCATTTTCTTGTTTTTCGTTTCTAGACCGATTTCGCCAATTTACACGGCCGATTCGCCCGAAATCGTCACGATTCAGCATCTAAAGTTGCTCACGTAAGAAAACTAACCCAAAATCCGTGATCAGCGCATTGAATTACCCTGGAAAACACATTTTTCTTGTTTTTCGTTTCTGGACCGATTTCGCCAATTTCCACGGCCGATTCGCCCGAAATCGTCACGATTCAGCATCTACAATTGCTCACGTAAGAAAACTAACCCAAAATCCGTGATCAGCGCATTGAATTACCCTGGAAAACACCATTTTCTTGTTTTTCGTTTCTAGACCGATTTCGCCAATTTCCACGGCCGATTCGCCCGAAATCGTCACGATTCAGCATCTAAAGTTGCTCACGTAAGAAAACTAACCCAAAATCCGTGATCAGCGCATTGAATTACCCTGGAAAACACCCTTTTCTTGTTTTTCGTTTCTAGACCGATTTCGCCAATTTCCACGGCCGATTCGCTCGAAATCGTCACGATTCAGCATCTAAAGTTGCTCACGTAAGAAAACTAACCCAAAATCCGTGATCAGCGCATTGAATTCCTACGGACTAGACCTTTTTCCTATTATTTTTCGTAGCTCAGACAAAATTTGTAAGAGTGAAAAGCTGATACCCAGTCGAAATGCTACGAACTGTAAAAAATGCACAATTTTGACGAAAAAAATGCCCGGGCAAAAAAAAATTTCACAATCTACGGATGAAATTACCCCAGGAAACATTTTTGTTCGACTGTGAAAGTGTCGCAGGTAAAAATTGAAAGGGCGCACACTTAAAACCAGGTGAAAACCCTGCGAACTTTTAAAAATGCCCAATTTTTTACCCAAAACAAGGTCTGGGTAAAAAATTAATCCGATTTTCAAAATCTCCGGATGGAATTACCCCAGGAAACATTTTTGTTCGACTGTGAAAGTGTCGCAGGTAAAAATTGAAAGGGCGCACACTTAAAACCAGGTGAAAACCCTGCGAACTTTTAAAAATGCCCAATTTTTACCCAAAAACAGGGTCTGGGTAAAAAATTAACCCAATTTTCAAAATCTCCGGATGGAATTACCCCAGGAAACATTTTTGTTTGACTGTGAAAGTGTCGCAGGTAAAAACTGAAAGGGCGCACACATGTTGATTACATACCAGAAAAAAAAAGGACAAAGGGAAATAAGTAACACGATTTTCAGAATAGGTTTTTCGTGTCTAGAGCGTATGAAAAATCGTCCGATGAAAATTTTTTCGCGGCTCCAAGCACAACTTTGGGTGTTCGTTTCGTGTGCACAGAACCAAGTTTGTGGCTTATACTATGCTCGCTGCAGGGCAGCGAGAAAGTTTGAAAAACGCGCGCGAGGGGAAAACGGCTCATATTATGCGTGATGCGCTGTCCGCTCGCTGACGCTCGCTCGCGCATCCGCATGATAGACAAAAGTAGACGAAAAATTTTTCAAATTTTTTTTTTAAGTTTGAAAAAAAAATCCAAATTTTAAAAAAAAAAACGAAAAAAAAATAATAAAAAAATTTTTTTTTCAAAGCCCCTAACCCTAGGTGGGGGGGGTACACCCCCCCCCAGAGCACCCGAGACCTCCGCGTGGGGGGGGTGGGGGAATCATAGACAAAAGACCGCACGTACCAAAAGACCGCACGTGCCAAAAGACCGCAAGACCAAAATACCGCAGATTGGTGTGGAACCAAAATACCGCACGTGCCAAAAGACCGCACGAGCATTTAGAAAGTCGGTTCCGCTTTCTGTTTCGATTTTACAATTGCATCAAGCAACATTCGTATCATTTCTTGTGATAAATTGTGTTGTTTTCGTTTGTTCATTGTTCGAGTTTCACTTTTACGCAACAAAAATGTTTTTCTTGGTTCAGTGGATTTGGAACACGGCCAAATAGCGTTTTCGGGGTTCAGTGGATTTGGAACACGGCCAAATAGTGAAAATGATTGTGGACACAGCCTTTAAAACTCACTTTTGTTTGATAATTTCTCATGGATTATTAAAATTGGCTGAGGGAATCGTGAGCTTGGCGACGTTTTCTGTTGGCGGTCTGCGCGTTTCACCGTGTTTGTCTTGTGTGTGCACCAACCTGTCACGCAACTCTACCGGCGATGTGCTCAACCGATTTCAAGGAAGTACGGCTCAATCAACTCAGAAGAACACCGGCGACACGATGATGTGTCGCTTGTGGTTAGTTCCGATCGTTTTTTTCAAACCAAAGAAGTCCAAAATCTCCATAAATTTGTGTTTTGTCGTTTTTCACACTTTTTTATTGCAAAGAAACCGAGGCTGAATTTCAAAACAACAAACGACAAACAACATATCAACGTGTTTCCGCTGCTCTGCTGAGTTGATTGAGTCATGGATCATGAAAATTGGCTGGGGGAATCGTGAGCTGGGCGACGTTTTCTCTTGACAATCTGCGCGTTTCACCGTGTGTGTCGCGCGCGCCGACCTGTCACGCAGCACTGCCGGCGCTGTGCTTGACCGATTTCGACGAACGACAGCTCAATCAATTCAGCAGAACACCGGCAACACGATGATGTGTCGCTTATGGTTAGTTCCGATCATTTTTTCAAAAACCAAAAAATCAAAATCACAATAAATTTGTGTTTTGTCGTTTTTCACACTTTTTTATTGCAAAGCAACCGATGTTGAATAAAACAACAACCAACCACAAACTACATATCAACGTTTTCCGGATGTTCTGCTGTGATGATTGAGCCGTCGATCGTCAAAATCGGCCGAGGAAATCGTGATTTGGGCGACGTTATGTGTTGGCTGTTAGTGTGTTTCACCGTATGTGTCGCGCGCGCCAACCTATCACGCAGCACTGCCGGCGATGTGCTTGACCGATTTCGACGAACGACAGCTCAATCAATTCAGCAGAACACCGGCAACACGATGATGTGTCGCTTGTGGTTAGTTCTAATCATTTTTTCAAAAACCAAAAAAGTCCAAAATCACCATAAATTTGTGTTTTGTCGTTTTTTACACTTTTTTATTGCAAAGAAACCGAGGCTGAATTAAACCAACAACCAACAACAAACAACATATCAACCTGTTCCCGCTGCTCTGCTGAGTTGATTGAGTCATGGATCATGAAAATTGGCTGGAGGAATCGTGAGCTGGGCGACGTTTTCTCTTGACAATCTGCTCGTTTCGCCGTGTGTGTCGCGCGCGCCGACCTGTCACGCAGCACTGTCGGCGCTGTGCTTGATCGATTTCGACGAACGACAGCTCAATCAATTCAGCAGAACACCGGCAACGCGATAATGTGTCGTTTGCGGCTGGTTCCGATCATAATTTTTTAAAACCAAAAATCCAAAGTCACCAAAAATTTGTGTTTTGTCGTTTTTCACACTTTTTTTATTGCGCGTCAATCGAGGTTGAATGGAACTAAGACCATCCATAAACGACGCGTAATCATGTTCCGGGTGCTCTGCTAATTTGATTGAGCCATGGATTGTCAAAATCGGCCAAGGAAATCGTGATCTGGACGACGTTATGTGTTCGTTGTTTGTGCTTCACGACATGTGCCTTGTGCGCCGACCTGTCACGCGACTCTGCCGGCGCTGTGCTCGGCCGATTTCAAGGATCGACGGCTCAATCAATGATTTTTGTGGAATAAAAAAGAATAGGAAGACAAAATAAACATAAAAACATATCATAATCACGTACGCAGTGAATAATTTTGGTGCGGTCTTTTGGCACGTGCGGTATTTTGGTTTGATAGCATCTGCGGTCTTTTGGTCACAAAAAAATCTCAAATCTGCGGTCTTTTGGCACGTGCGGTCTTTTGTCCGCAAGCCGGTGGGGGGGGGGGTCACGCGACACCCACCCCCCAAAACCTGACACTGGACCATCCACACCCCCCCCCCTCGAAATTTGCTAGACACCCCCCCCACCCCCCCCAGATGGACTTAAGTAACAGTGACACCCCCCAAAAATTTTCTCGGACCACCCAAAAATCATGAATTTTTGCTCAAAAATCGTGATTTTTTGTCTTTAAAGACCATAATATAAGCTAAATATATGATAACTTGACATTCTTCATTGTAATTTCAAAGATTTTGCAGCAAAATTTAGCGTTTTTCCTTCAAAATTTAAGCGAAAAAATCTCATGGGTGGGGTGGGGGGTGTGTACCCCCCCCAGAAAATTTTCTACAATAGTGCACCCCCCATGGCCCACGCCTGGGGGGGTGTCACTGTACCATGACTGACACCCCCCCCCCACTGAAAAATTTTCGGCACCCCCCCCCCACGTGACGACACCCCCCCCCTCGAAAATTTGCCCGTGGGGGGGGCCCCCATGGGGGTGGTCCCACGTTACCATAGTTTAAACCCCCCCTCACTTTTTGGTCGGCAGTCGGCACCCCCCCCCCCATAGTTGTTCCAGAGCCGAGGTGTTGGGGGGGGGGCGATATAGATAGCTGGAGCAAATTTTCCAGATAGATAGCTGGAAAATTTGGGGGGGCCGCGGGGGGGGGGGCATGTGACTTTGGGGGGGGCGGTCAAAATTTTGAAATTTGATAGATAAACAGCTAAAATGCTAAAAAGCTATAAAAACAGCAAAATAATGCTAAAAATACACTAAAAATTAAGTATAAACGTGTATTTTACCTAAAATTAGCAAAGTTTTCAAGAATTACGAGCAAAAATGGTCAATTTTAGTCAAAAATTGACTCATTTTATGTCTTCGAAGACAAAAATTTTCAGATAGATAGCTGGCTAAATTTTTTTTTGAATAGATAACAGCTGAGCCGGAAAAAACCTGTCTGATAGAGATAGATTCGAAAATTTTGGGGGGGCGCCCCCCCCCCCTAGAACAACTATGCAACCAGAAAATTTTTTTGGGCCCACGGTACTGGGGGTGCACGGGATCGCACGGGTGATACCAAATTTTTGCGTTAGAAAAACACAGAAATTCTTGTAAAATACAGAATATTTTGTGCAAACAAGCTGCTTGTTTTGTCAGAAACAACAAAATCTATGCAGGGACAGACACAAACGTCAAGAAAATGCAAAAATTACGGTATTTTTGGAAAAAATTGAGATGAGATTGACCACCGTGAGGGGGGGTGCGATCCCGTGTTTTCTCGCGGAGGGGGGTGGGGGGGGGGAGTCTGGTACCCGTGTCGAGGTAAAGGGGGGGGGGGTACACGGGTATCTGCCGAATGCACCGAGCATCAGCAGCAGCATCAACATTGGCAGACAAGTGTCAGACTGAAACGAAACAGACGGCTGGACGTTTGGCTGTCCGGATTTCGAGCGAATCTGAAATGAAAAAACCGTGAATGATTGGACGCAACCAGAAACAATTGTTTTTTTTCTTGCTTTTCTTGCTCAACTGTTGTTCAACAGAAACAACAGCTTTTCTTGCTCAATCGTTTACTTGGCAAAATCTGGCTCTGGACTTTCAGCTTGGGGGATCTTTTCACACGAAAAATGAAAGTTCATACAATCACACCATGATTACCACAATGTGCATTGGAGTACCGCGCTTCGCAATCCGCAAAAACTGCGGCTGGAATCTTGTGGCTACAGTTTGCGGGCTGTGCACCATGTGCGACATCTGCGCATTGGTTTGAGGCTTTAGCCATGTTGCAAACTTTACAAAAAAAGGTGAAGGAAACAAAGAAAAAACTTCCAATCGGTCGCATGAAAACGCTAAATGAGGTCACCCAAACCAAATCTGGAAAGTTCCGCCATACGGGAGTCATTCGGGAGGCGATTGCACATCAAATGTGGTTCTTCGAACCCCCTGGTTGATTTAGCACAACTTTTTTTTTAATTTTTTTAAAACAAAAATGACAATTTTTGTCTTTTTTTAACAACCCTAGGTGGTTGTTAAACAAAAATGAATTTTTTTTTTTAAAGTGATTAAAAAAAACAAAAATGCCGATTTTTTTTTAAATTCGAAAAATTTTCCTCTAATATGCTCTGAAAACCTCAATTTTGGCAAAATTTTTCGAAAGTTCAACAAAAATTTTCTTTGATTATACCTCGTAAAACCTTTAGCAGTCGATTTTGGGCCGTTTTACCGACTGATTTTAGGCTACGACAACATCTGCGATGAAGTTTTTGAGCGTCCCAAAGCTTGGCCTACCATTTCCGATGCAGATAATGTGACGATTCGCCTCGCAGAGCGTCCGATTGTGCTCGCTGCTCCGTTTGCAAGTGCTACGTTGTCTGGTTGCTTGCTGCTTCGTGTCGTGTCGTCGCGACACCATCAGAAGAATTGATCGAATTTCAAGGCGGTATGTTTGTCTTCACTTTAGCATTAGTTTAGCTGGGGACAATTAGTGACGTTTTGGAGGTCAAAACACAAGAAGAGGCATGGTGACGGTTTGGAAAAGGGGTAATTGAGGTCACCAAAACAAAATCTGCAAAGTTCCGTCATATGGGAGTCATTCGGGAGGCGCTTGCATATCATATGTGGTTCTTCGGACTCTCTGATTGATTTAGCACAACTTTGATTTTTGAAATTTTTTTTTAAATTTAAAAAAAATGACGATTTTTGTTTTTTTTAACAACCCTAACCCTAGGTCGGTGGGGTGTCTAGGAAATTTCGAGGGGGGGGGGTGGTTGGTCCAGTGTCAGGTTTTGGGGGGAGAGTGGGGGTGTCGCGTGACCCCCCCAACCCCCCCCCCACGTGGAGGTGTCGGGTGCTCTGGGGGGTGTACCCCCCACCCATCCCACGTCTTCGGTACTGTTTAGCACAACTTCGATTTTTGAAAAAAAAGTTTTTAATTAAAAAAACAAAAATGACGATTTTTGGTTTTTTAACAACCCTAGACTAGGGTTTTTAGACCAGTTTTTGTTCTCACGATGAAACAAAAAATTGAATTGTTCATCACAAGCTTTTAACTAATCCACAATTCTTTTCAAAGCATTTAGGGGGTATTTAACTTTTATTCACTTCACAGACTTATTTCACACACATTATTGCGCAGTTACTGAATCTTGTTGCATTTCTGAGAGCAATAAAACAAATTCTTTTCTTTTTTTCCATTTTCATGCAAACAACCAAAATTCTACGATTTTCGTTCATACCACGATTAACACAAAACAATAATATCAAAAAATAGCTTCTTGTGTTACAAGCGGTGCGTTTAGTTTCCGAAACTCTTTCAAACAGATACACCAGAAAAAGTTAACTGCCGCAAGCAGTTTCGTATTCCACTTTGAAGTTCTTTGCCATGAGACCGTTTTTATTGTTGGTCATACACGAGTACACTCCTTGGTCACCCATTGTGGCCGGATCGATCTCCAACTTGCTCCAAAGTTGACGTTTCGCCACTTTCTTTTCGTAATACTGCAAAACATGACGGTAATGTTCGTGTGACCGCACTTGTGGTATTTATTCAACCGTGTCCGGACTAAAATGACGTCATTTTGCTTTAAAAACGCCCGTTTATCAAAGTACAGGCACTAAAATATCAGTTTGGTGTAACTGATTCGACATTCACCATTTGTTTACGGGAAGAAATCGGCTGAACGGTCTGGTTTGCTGTGAACGACAAGCGCATGTTTTGCGGCACATGACGTCATTTCAGCGGGACACGTTTGAAAAAATAGGTCGTACTAGAAGTTTGAGGGTTTTCAATTATTTTTTTTGTAAAATAAACTCTTTTTCGAACATTTGACGCAAAAATAAAAACGAAACGCGGTTCAACTGACGTTGACATTCGGCTGAACGGGCACTTCAGCGCCGTTTTTATACCACTGAATCTGCGGTCGCGGGTCGCCGTCGGCCAAGCAGATCAGCATGATCTTGTAGCCGAGACGAAACGACTGGCTGAAGTGGGAGCCCTTGATGATGCGCGCTGCCTGCAACGAACGTCACTCGGATACCAATGTGATGAAAATATGTGCTTGCTACATTTGTATTATCTTTCATTTTGGTCCCGGTTCTCTATGCCTTTGCACACAGGGATAGGAAAAACGTTTCAAGAATCCGCGGGAATTCAAAATTGGGTTACGGTAGCTGACGAAAGACGTCGGATGACGTCATGCGTCTGGTTTGGTGTCCGGCTTTTCCCCAACGCGTGAAACTTTTGTGCACGCGGTCTTCCTGTAACGATAATAATAGTTGCTGGAAGACACAAAAATGAGGCAACATTATTCGCTTCATACTATTTTTGTGGCGCGGCTGCTTGTAACTCGGATAACGTGGTTTACAGTTTGACGAAGAAGAAACAGTATTTACAGGTGAACTCTAAATTATAAGCAATCCGTTGATTGGTGGCGATCATCCCGTGCTGCGTGCTTTCTGTGTGGCACTACTGTGGAGGCGGAGTCTGTCCGGCACAGAAAACATGCACCACGTGATCACCGACCAATCAGCTGATTGCCTAAAATGTAGAGTTCAATTGTAGCATTGTTTTCTAGTTATGCGACTAAGTTAGGCATTGACAAAAAATTTGAAAATCATTTTTATGCTTAACGCGACAATTCAATTTGCTGAAGTGACCATAGTCACTGAGATACGGCAAAGTCAATTTCAGCAATTTTAAATCATTGCTATGTCAAACAGGAAACTTGTTTCATTTTTCGCGTAAACGCATTGGGTCGCGGAACCAAACGAAAAGATCTCGCAATAATAAACTCAAGCACCATTCAATCAAAACCCTGGCAGACCAGAACGAACCCCAGGTTTGTCTTGCACCGCGGGCTTCACCAACGAGTACTCAGCGATGTTGCCAAACGGCAGCATGTTCTTGCCCTTGCCTTTGCCGCGCCCGCGCGCTTTCGCCGCCGCATTTTCGTCAATCAGAAAATTCACGAACCACAATAAGAACCAAGCAACACATGAATGCGAATAAAAATTCATTGCATTTCAACGCTTTTTTTAGCTGCCGGTCAAGGTTCGTCCATAGCGGTTTTACTGAAAAAAAGCACACTCAAATGCAGCAAGCGATAAAGAACACGCAGCCAACAGGAAGAGACCAAAAGACTGAGAAAAAGCAAAATAAATGCGCGCTTTCGCATCCTCTCCAATTCCGTGTAAAATAAAGCGTCAGCTGACATCTCATTTCAACTGGCGCAGAAGTTTACAAAGTGTATTGCAAATATTCGCTTTGCACTTTTTCCAGTGAAAAAAACTTTTTAAAAATTGGACTTTTTAAACTTTTTGTTTCTCTTTCTACCAAGCTGGAACCAAAAAAAGCTAGCACCAATTGTGAAGGTTGTATCATCATGCGATGATCAATTTTTCTAATAAACAACAAGAAAAACTGCATTTTCAACCGCTGAAGCTGGTTGTGGCACCAACATGAACGCACACAATTGTGCGATTCTTTGGTTTTTTGCTGCTAAAGTTCTAACAGTAAAACCCGAAAACTGGAGCGCCAGAAACATCGTTCGCTTTGAAAGTATGAGCCACATGGGAAACAGAACCTGCGTTATTTGATTTTTTTTCTTGACAATGACGTTTGGAAGTTTTCGAAATTTGCAGAGGAAGTCTTGTTTTAATAGTGTGTGTCTGTATTATGTGAGTAAATAACATTATCTGGTTCCGGAGATTGAGTCTACTCGGTATATATGGTTTGCATTTCGATCCGAATCGGAAGACCACAGAGCTACAAAAAGTTTTTATCGAATACTTTGTTTGATTTCAGATGAACTTTGTTTTACAAAAACAAAGAACAAGTAAAAACACACTCGCTCACAACAGAGCGAAACGGTACAATTCAACCAAGAGCAATGACTGGCACAATCTTAATGGCAGGACACGGAACCAACGAGAACCATAAGGAACCAATGCACCACAAAAACTTGCGCTAATAAACACCAAAATCACAGAACATGCCGTCTCAAACCTGTAAAACAGTCTGAAAAAAAAACGCATCTGACTGAAAAAATGCCAACAGCCGCGCTTCACCGATCGTGCTCGTACGTCGGCCGCTGCTGTCCGTGCCGCTTCAGTCGGACGGCCAGCGCGTAGTCGGGTGGTGCCGGTTGCGTTGCGGAGTGCATCAGCAACGCCGCTTGGTACGAGGGCGGCCCGTGCGTGAATTCGTCCGCTGACGTACGGACGGCGTCGTGAATCGGACATCCGAGATCGCCGGTGCACAGATGCGGCCGAGCAGCGCGACTGAGCGTCACAATCGAGTACGACGTCTGAGAGCGGCGTTGTATCACTCGACGTGTGTGTCGCTTGCGAACGCAGTCCAACAGGGTGTCGCACGTGAACACGCACAGCGCGCCGGCGAACAGAAACAGAAACAACGACAGCACACAGTAGACGCAGATCAGCAGCCAGCGGGCGATCTGGTCGGCGCCCGTGGTCGGGTCGCATTCGGCGGTCAGACAGAACTCGTGTGACAGGTGGCGTACAGCTGCAATGAGTCCATGGTTGCCATCTGTATACTGTTTCAGATTTTATTCAAACAACCGAACATGACGTACTAATTTGCTTAAAAACGAGATGAAATGCGGACCAAGAAGTTGCGCCTGTAACGCAGGTGTAGGGCTTTCGTCTACCATTCTGTAGGTGGAAAGTTCGAACCTCGCTGCGGACAAAGGCACACAATGGAGAAACGAACATGACCAATAACAACTAATGGTCTACCCCCTCCAGAGCCGAGGGTAAATTGGTCTCGGGCATTATTGCCTGTTTCCGCCGGAGTTTGGTACCTTATGCTTTCCGGAACCGGCGCGCGAACAAATAAAAACAGAAGTATCGGAATGCCCGCGGACACACATTTGCGTTCGCAGCACTGTCCGAAGTCGATCATGTCGCACGGACAACAGCGGTGTTCGTCAGTGTGGTTGCACGCGAACGTCGCCTCGTGAATGGTGGCGTTCCACTTGGTGAAAAAAGTGTCCGCATGGAGCACCATCGCTAGTTGCGCCGCAACACCTGCGTTGAACCGGCGATGTGCTTCATCTTCATTTTCATTGTTTGCACATAGTCAAAAATGTGATTCATCACAACTTCAAAACACTTTGAAAGTACAGTTCGGCAGTTTGGATTCATCCTGGCCTGCTATGGACATTCATTGAAATGTTCAACGCTCCTCAAATTTGTTCCTCGACAAACTCTTACCTCACGCAAAAAAACATTCCAAACTTGGTTCGGTAATTCAAAATTCGAAACTGCGTACAATTCAAGTCTGAACGTGTCGGAGCATCAAACTGAGCTCACGAGAAGTTCCTTCTTGTTTTTTTTGACAAATCAAGCGTGCAGCACACAAAAAAGTTGCGACCACATGTCGACAATGTTTTCATTGGCCGCAAAACACTTCCAGGAGCTTCATGCGGTTAATCTGGTGCTTAGTGAAACGCCTCCGATTTCAGTGGTACGAAATTTCGACCACGCTTTGAGTTTTTTCGAGCGTGCTTGCGTTTACTTCAGAGGCACTGGGCGTGTGTCTAAAGCGGCATTCATGAAGCAGTATTTATTGACCGCGTCACTGAATGCTGGTTCATGAATGCCGCTTTACCTTTCAACGTGTAATACGCAGTGGCGGCACAAGCACCGGCAACCACGAACGACAACACACAGCGAACGAAACGTCCGAACATTCTGCCCGTTTGCGACTTGCTACAGGCAGACATTGTGGACGCTGCTGGATTTCATTCAAAGTAACGCGCGAAAATGCCAAATCTGGACATCTTTCTTTTACTGTATGTTATTGCTAATGTGCTGGTTATAGCTAGCAAGTGGCAACATCTTGTACAATTTGCGTTTTTTTTCAATAACAACTGCGTTTTCATACATACAAACTATGTCTTGCCTTGCGTTCTCCAACCTGGCCACCACAAAGATAAACAAAACCATTTACTGCGCCAAACACCTTTTCACTGATAAGAATTCTCGGTTCTGTTCATGTAGCTGAAGGGGCACGTGGGCGTTTCTGATGATACACTGCATAATATAAAAAATCATTGTTGCATCATTTGTGAAAAGTTGAAGACGGGATAAGATCTTTTTTTGGGCAAACCAGAAAACCAACGAACAAGTATGCCTTTTCTGCCATGTGAATAAGATCAGTTCGTTGAGCATTTTTTCTTTTTAGAATACAACTTTTTTTTCATCATCAGAGTTTGGATGCGAGCTCGCAAATTGAAAAAAGCGTTTTCAGCAGTAAACATTCACAAGCAGAGAAGGCTGACTCATGTAGTTTCACAAAGTGAAGCTCAAAAATTGTTGCGAACCATAAAAAAATATTTTTTGAATGAAACCTTTGCACGGCGAAAACACGATTTGCAGCATAAATCGAAAGTGGAGTGTAATTTGCGTGGGCAAGTGCAGAAAAACGCGGTTTTCTCTTTTTCATTTTTTTTGATTCCTCACACATCATCTGTCCTTCAAACCAAATTTGAAGCGAAATTAGGTATCCTGTTCTGCCAATTTTGGTGCCAAAAAATCACGGTGCAAAAGAAAGCTGTGCGGTGTTCGCTTATCACTTGGTGATACGATATGACCGAGTAAATCTTTTTCAAGGTGCGAGGACCGCGCGAAATTTGAAGAATAAAAAAAAGCTTTCAGAACAGAAAAAGCCACTTTGTGTATCGTGTTTTTAAAAAATGATTAACTTGTTCGTGCTATTCTGGGTCGTTCTTTCTTAAAAGCACATCGACTGGCAAATTTGACATTTGAAAAGAACGACAATCCTATAGTCTGTGACTAATCTCGCCTTGATTAAGAAGAAAAGGACTGCCTCATATATTCGGTCATACTGTAGATATCCATATGGAGATTGGGGGGTTGCCAAGATTAGCAGTGAACGTGGTTTCACCGTTCAGTTTTTTGTGTCATGATTACCAATTTCTTTGGCAAGACACCAAGTTTGCATACAGTTTGGCCTGAAAATTGGCAGGACACATGTTCGGCTCCAAGTGTGGAACGTTTGCGGCATGATTGCTTAAAAAACACGAATGTCTTCAAAATGTTTCATCGTTTCACAATCAGAAGAATAAAGTCGTTGCGAGACACACTGCAGCACGTGGTATGTATGAACCATGCAACCTGGGTTCCGAGTTTGGACATCGACGGACTGAGAATATAATTTGAAATCAAATATTTACAATCAATTATAGCGAGCCGGTGTCCCACACAGTGGTCGTATGCGTTACGCGCAAGGAACAGAATGCAATAAAAAAACGGTCGGCTCTCAAGAATTCAAATGTTCTGCGTCAAAAATTGCTGCCATTTTGCCGCGAAGCATAATTACATTTCTGTTTGGAGCATTTCCGACAAAGAGTGAGAAAGTAAACAACAAATTTCGCGAGTTATTCAATTTTCATTCGCGCTGGCTTTTGCGGAGCGCCGATTCACTTCTACAGACAGTGGAACTCTAAAATATCGAGAATCAGCTGATTGGTTGGTGGTCACGTGATGCATGCGTTCTGTGCCGGCTAACAACTTGCCCACAGCAATACGGTGCACAGAAAGCATGCATGCACGTGACCCACCAACCAATCAACTAAATTCCCTATATTTTAGAATTCGATTATTGTACAGTGGCGGCCAAAAGTGTTGGACCTTAAGAATTTATGTGCAACGTTGGGTTCACGGGGCACTTTTCAACGCAACGTTGCCCATAAATTCTTATAATCGCGTTTGTACGACTGATGCAACACGCGCGCAATACACGCGCACTCACGCGCGCGCAGCGTTCCAACACTTTCGGCCGCCACTGTACATTCCCCAAGTGTCCAACCAATGAAGGTCGGCGTTCTGCGCGCCGCCGACGGCCGCGCGAGCGGCTGTCTGCCTAGCGTCAAACACGCGTGTCTACACGACAGCGAGCCGCTGAAAGTGTTGCGCGCCATAAATCCGATGCTTCCGGCCGACTACAAAATGAACGCGCTGGTGTTCCTGCGGAACAGTTCGTTCGGCGAACCGCGCAACGGAACCTGGACGGACGGCCGATTGGGTGCGGTCAACACGGGCGCCGTCGACGTGCTGGCGTCGTCGCTGTCGTACACGCCGCAGCGTGCCGCGTATTTCACGTTCAGCGACGCGATCGGCTACGAGAATCCGACGTTCATCCTGCCGCAGCCGCACATCGACGTCGCCGCCGAGTCGATGCGCGTCTTTCTCGTGTTCCATTGGGACTATTGGCTGCTGTCGATCCTGGCGTTGGCGTTGGTGTTGGCGACGTTGAAGGCGTGGACGATCGTTCTGCGTCGCGCCGCCAATGAGCGTGACGATTTGGATTATTCAACCGATGATCGCCGAAAGCACACCGGCTACTGGCAGATGCTGATGCACTATAGCGCGCAGCACACCACCAATTTTCCGCCGTACAAGAGCGTCAGTCTGCTCGTCGTGTTGCTCTCGTTGGTGACGTTCTTCACGCTCAGCCTCTATCAGGGCCCAGTTTTAGGCAGAGATTCATATGTCCGGGCGGATTCGACTGGAAAGAATATGCGATCTTCGAATTCGCCTGAGTTGATTGGTTGAATCACAATTGCTTGATGACCAGTCGTTTTCTCCGCTGAGATATTCAGCCAATCGACTTATAGTGGATTATCCGGGCGGATTCGACTGAAAGAATATGCGATCTTCGAATTCGACTGAGTTTATTGGTTGAATCACAATTGCTTGACCAGTCGTGTTTCCTCCGCTGAGAAATTCACCCAGTCGGTTTATAATGGATGCGCTTATGATGGAGCGTTTGACTGTCAAAAGTACAATTATAGCCACCTTCTTCCAGTCCACATTCGCATATGTTTCAATGCATTTTCTAAAACTGGGCCTTCAGAGCTACCTTTTAACGATGCTTGTCTCGCCAAGCCCAACGCGCCCCTTGGTCGGCTCGGTGGCCGAGCTGTTGGACAAAGTGAAAACCGGCGAAATGAATCTGATTCTCAATCGCCGCTTCAACTCGTATCACCAACTGATACTGCAAAGCGAACAGCCGATGATCAAAGAGCTACGCTACGAGCTTTTCGAAAACTCCAACGCGGCTAACTTGATTTTCGAGTCAAACGTTCAGAAGGTTCGTCAGATGCTGCTTCAGTACGACCACGTGCTGCTGGTGGACTTGGTCGATGCGTACAGGTTGGAAGGCATGGGAATTAATTAGCGCAATTTGTGGATTGAAAAATGCAACCGGATATGAAAAATTACACTACATACACAATACACACACCATTGAACTGTGTGTGAGCACTTTGTTGGTGCCCTATTCTGATTGGCTGCAGCAAGTTGGTTGGACCAGTTCTGCTCTGTTCGGTTTTATTCGGCGCTCTTAAGGCTTCAGGCACACAAGGAAACATCTTCCAATCCAGCAAGCTGGGTACACAGCCAGAAAGAAAAGAAAACCACTCACTAAAAGCAGCCAACCACTTCTGATTCGACCATAGATGACGGTCACAATAACTTAATCAGAAGTGAGCAGAATTCACGTTTTTCTCAATGTCATGAGCTCCCACGATCGCGCAGGTACGCAGGTCCATTCTGCGAGCTGACGCTGATGACAGCGCACGGCTTCTCCAATCCGTTGACGGCGTTCCTCTTGCGAAAAGACGAACGGACGATGCTGGATGTGTTGAATCGGGCGATCACGAAGAGCAGCGATCTGATACTCGCGTTGCACGATCGGGCCGCGCGGCGATTCGAGGTTGCACAAAATCAATAGTAGAGCGCAGCATGATTTCCAACTGAAACATCAGTACTCAATGAAACACCAGTACTGCTGTGGACCACTCGTGTCCCGCGTCTGCTGTCTTGTGTGATCCGCTGTTTCGCTGATGTTTCAGCCAGGCATAACATCCGTCTGCGCTGGTCATCATGTTTGATTGGCTGTGCAGCCCGGGCCTTGTCGTACTGACGAACCTGGGCGCCCGCGGTATGCGCCTACCAGGCGAAACCGCAAGAAACAGTGCTTGCACGTTGTAATAATCAGTCAAACTACACAGCTAACCGGCTATATCAGTCAAACTGTAAAACAATCGGTGCACTCTGGTTATTGCATCTGAAGCACTGATCAGCTGCATCGAACTGACTGTACACCAGTCAGTGAACCGATTTATTCAACAGCAGCAACTCACATGACTCCGAATGCTTTGCATGTTGGCTAACTTTAAAGGTGAGCTCTACAATGTACCTTTAAATTTTTTTTGATTTTCAAATGCTCCATCAGACGACCCGTCGGTGGTGTTCGAACCGGCAGCAATTGGTTGGCCGACCACTGCCATTCTACTCGCTCGCTGGCTCGATCATCGTGTTCGGCATTGGCATCGCCGTCTCACTGACCGCATTCTGCAGTGAGCGTTGTCGACCGACAGTGCACTCAATATCGAGGAAAGTCTCGTATCAAATTGAAAATGCACGAAATAACCGAAACAGACAAGCGACAAAATCGATCCGGCCATTTCGTTTGTTCGTTCGAAAAAGAAGAAAGTTTTCGGTGCACCAGTGATACTATATATTTTGTTATTTTCAAGTTTCAGTCATGTTATACCGGTATTGTGTTGGGTTCATTGAAAAGAGCAATAATAAGAGGACAGTATACGCAACCAGTCAACGGCAGGCACAAATCCTTCATTAAACAGACATTGTTTGTGCTAAAAGACAATAGTATCAAACAGAAACAAGACTGTCACGTTCACATTCTACCACTCGACTTCTCGATTGCACTTCTTGTCTTCGTAGTCAGACTTGACACTCTGCCAATGTGACGCACCAGATTCACGTCAGTCTGATAAGCAGTCAACCCGAGCACGTCCGGCACTTCATCCAATAAGTGATCTTTCTTGAATCGTTTCGTGATTCTGGCGCTTTCAGACAATAAATAGTCGATCACCGAGTTCAGATGGCGATTGGCGAACAGCACCGCCGGGGTACAACAGGACTCCGGCGAGGTCAAGTAAATGCGTTGCGTCAGTTGATGACGGAGCTCCGCGAAATACCCGTAGCCGAGCGTCTGAACGAACGTCCACCAGAGGAGAAAGGCGCCAATCAGCAGGAAGACTAGAAAGAACCGGGGTAATTTGTGTAAGTGACGAAGAGCACTCGTGGAAGCGTGAGTCGAACCAATTGAACAGGCGGAATTGCTGGTGGGCGTTTTCAAAGTTCTGCAGTTAGTTGTTATCGATAAAGTCTTGTTGGTCATTCCACATCCGCCAGTGACTCGACCAGGTCGTGACGCACAGAATGGCAATAAGAACAGCAGAAGACCGATCAAGCAGGACGCCGCCACGCCAACAGTCGCTAAAACTGGCGCCACAATCCAGAACGGCACTTTCCGCAGTCGACTCGGGTGGTACAGTTTGACGAACGCCGCGCGACGGTGGCGGTGACGGGCGGATGGGGACTCGCTTGGTGGGCGGTCGAGTTGTGCGATGATGGAGTGAATGTGCGAGACGACGTTGTCCGTGGCGAGCGCGTCGTCTTCGACGATCAAATGCCACGCGGCGGCTGGCGACTGTCGCTGGCTGGCGCGCATGCAACGCACGTAGTCTTGCGACTCCTTGCGGGCGACTGCTGAGTCGTTGGTGCGTTGTGCGTGCGTGGACAGCTGCATTGACAGACGGTACTCTGCAGAGACGATACAAGGAAAAACAGGAATATTGTCGATTTTTTACGTTCTGCGACCGAATGCGTGTGCAGACGTTAGGAAGGAAACTTGTTTCGAACTTTATGTGGCAATTCAAAGTCGGCTAACTGACTCGGCCCTATGTAGGGGACTCGGATCATTTTACCAATTTTGAATTCCCGCGGAATCCATGAAACTGTTTACCTAGATTTGTATACATTCTTAAAAGTGATTTTTTTGATTTTTGATCTGAGGTTGCTTGTAATGAGTCGTTGTAGGTTCCTAATCCTAATCCTAATCCTAAGCCAAGCCTTTTTGATAAGGTGAAAATGATCAATTTAGTTTTTGCATTTTTTTCTTTCCTGTGTTATGGAGGAGGAGCACCGGAACTGCAGATGCAGCTGTTTTAATAATGATGCATTACGGTTTACCTATCTATGCGCGCACTGAGTAGCGCGACCAAAATAAAAAAAATCATTCATAAATCTATGTTGCAATCTGCAAAAAAAAAACAAAAAAAAAGCAAAAAAATGCCCACCTGCGCCGTTTGCCACGTGGACCACCGGCACACCGAGGGCGGCCAGTCGCAGCGCGTCCGAATTCGAGTCAGCCGGATACTGAACGTTGCACAAGAAAAGTGAAATGCAACTAGGCGCAGTGGCTGGATCGACTGCTGCCAGCTGGTGACTTCGATAACGACGCAGTTCGCGGAGCCACGAGCCGACGACCACACGGACGTAGTGCTGCGGTCGATTGATGCTCACCACGGACACGGCGATCGACGATTGCTGCTGACGATTTGTTGTGTTTTCGCAATTTCGAACAACAACAGAAAATGGGTTGGGAAAATTTTTCAGATTCTTCAGACCTTTCAAATTTCAAACATTTGAATTTTTGACAGGTGGAATAGCCGTAGCACTTTTGGTATCATTGCCTTTTATAATGGTAACACAGAGGTACTACTATGCTTCAAGCCTGTCAGGATTTCAGATTTTTTTCGCAGAAGTACACGAGCTTTAATTCTTAAAGAAGAATGAACGGCAATCGGGTTTAGTTGGAATAAAAAACCATACTGTTTGTGGCTAAATGTGTCTTTATTCTGACGCGATACCATTCTTTTTTTAACATCCAACTACAGCTTTCAATTGATGATTGATTGATTAACCAAATTACATGTACAATGCTCCGAATCAGTTACAAATGGTAATTTCGGTAATTTCTGAGTATAATTATAAGTATAAGTATAATTATACACCGTGTTGTTCCGACTTGCATGCGAATAGTTTGTTTGTTTTGCATAATGGAAGTTTTGTGAATGTGTTGATGTGAACTGGCCGTAAGGCTTACAAATAAACTTGATTGATTGATTTGATTGAAAATAGAGCAAACAACGAAGCTGTGTAAGCGGTGAAACCTGATTCCAAGTGCAGTTCTGCAGTGCAGCACTGACGCCACCACGCTCATTCAACAGACGATCAGCGTCACGCGTCAACGCTCGAACGTTCGCGTCGTCGTTTTCGCCGTTCTCATTTTTGAACTTGAACTTGTGGTTCAACGCTGTCACGCGCCAAAAGCGAACGAACAGCGGATTGGTGCAAATTGCTTCCGTTGTGCACAGACGACTGACGGCAAATCGTAACGCAAAATATTGACTCGTCAAAAGAAACACCAGCAACGTGAGTGCGAAAATAAATGAGAACTAGCCTATTGACCCGAGCGTATGTGGCTTAATCAATGCCAAACCTTTTTGGTGAAGTGGCATTGACTTAGAAAGAAAAAACAGTAACGTTTACTGAATAATAACCCTGAAGAAAATTTACCTTGTGCTGCCGTGAAGTCGCCTACAATTCAATATTTTTTAATGTATTTAAACAAATAAAAAATGCGAAGTTTATGATTTTGCTATTTTTACCCGTTTACCCTAACCGAAGGCAAGCCTTTTTGTAAGTGAAGTAAAATTGAATAAAAAATATAAAAACTAACGTTTTTTCCATTTACCCGTTTTAGAAAGCTAATGCTTTTTTACCCGTTTACCTAAGCCAAGCCTTTTTTGTATAGTGAAAATGCGAAGTTTATGATTTTGCTATTTTTACCCGTTCACCCTAACCTAAGTCAAGCCTTTTTGTAAGTCAAGTAAGATTGAATAAAAAATTTAAAAATTAACGTTTTTTCATTTAAAAAATACCCGTTTTAAAAAGCTAATGCTTCTTTTACCCGGTTACCCTTACATAATCCAAACTTTTTTCTAAAGTGAAAATGAATGGAAGAAACAAAAAAGTGACGTTTATAATTTCGTTTTGCAGTCATTGCTTCTTTTTACCCGTTTACCCCAACATGACCCAAACATTTTGCAAAGTGAAAATGAATGGTAAATACTACCATTTCGACCCAATTAAAAACTAATTTTTTTCAAAGACGGTTTTGTTACATCTTTCGCAGTCGCTCGTCAAGTTTTGAGCAGCAACAATTGCCAGTTGCCCATCGTGCGTTACGTTGAAATTATCGCTCATAACCATGGAGTATCAACTTGGAAAAAAAAAATGGGGATTAAAATTTAAAAAAATTTATATATTTTTTTTGTATGCAAAGGGCAACTGGCAGGGGGGGGGGGGGGGGGGGTGTGCCGCCCGCCTTTCAAAAAAAAAAAAAAAAAATTTTTTTAAAAAAAATTTTTGTTTTATCTCCCCCCGGCGGGATCAGAATAGGGGAGCCACGCCCCCGCCTGCGGGGGGGGGGGGGGGTGTGTGTTGGAAAAAGAATATGGGGGACGGCGGGGGGGGGGGGGGGGGGGTTTGAGAAAAAACTATCACAGGTGGAAATAAAAAAAAAGTGGGGAAGGAAAGGGGGGGGGGTTTAATAAGGGGAAAAAAAGGGGGGAATTGGAAAAAAGTGCCACGCACAGACAGACACTTTGTAAATTTAATAATATAGATGACCGACATCGTTTGGGAGGACCTGATGATTGCATATCTCGACGGTGTTGCACGAAAAAGAAAGTCTGAAAACAAACTGTTTTGTGTGCAGCTCTGCCTCTTTGTCTAAATCGTCTGTAAAACACGTAGCTTTGCGAAAAATTGATAGAACACGCGACTCTACGAAACCAAAACAGGCTTGATTGATCGACTATTTTCCGTTTACTAATGCAAACATGTGCAGAGCATAAAATGAAACTGATTTGTTTCGCTGTGGTACACAAACTTGAAAGCCAAAACCATACACCGACAGAAGATTCATGACAACACGTACAGTGTACGAAGAACGTAAATTGTTCGTCTACGTTTCAGTTTATATGTTTTGAAATAAAATCAATTCATGCGTTCTGGCTGGTGGGTGATGTCCAACAGCAAACAAGTTTGCAAACGTAAAAGTGATACCAGTGCAGTGCCTGTGGTGTAGCTATGGTGACACATACGACAAACATCAATCTGCCCAATAAAACATCGAAATTTGTCGAAAAGTATGTTCGTGAATGCTGTTTGCTTATCTTTAGTTTACTTATTTTAATTCTCTGTTGAGCTTTTCAACTTCTTGATGCTTTCCAAAGTTCAATGAAGCTATATGTTACCCCATAATAGGAGTAATTCACAAAACCGTTAACAAGAAAAACTATCGGGAAAAGGTGCGGAAACCACAAAACCGAAACGGGCTCACCAAACTCAAAACCAGAAAACGAGCGACATACATGAAAATGCCAAACGCACTACGCTGATGGCACGTGCAAATCCGTTGATGCCACAAAGAAGCTTGCATTTATGAAAACTTTCATCAACGCACACTCGGTGTTGGGTGCTGGAACTTTGCGGAAACACGTGCTACAGAGCTGCCATGTGTTTGAATCATATTGCTGCCTGTAGCAAATTACCCGCAACACCACACACACGCACATCAAGCGCCATGGGCAGAAACAATTCCGAAAGGCAACGCAATATCCGTACTTATCGGTCAAAGTACATGGATGCTACTAGCACATCTGCTTACGTCTGCTTTCTTATGTCTTTTGCTATGTTTCGTGCACACACAAACAACACAAATGTGCACACGTTTTGGACATATTTCGATTTCAAGCATGTCTCGCCCTTTGGTTGCTGCTCAGTTTCCATGTCACCCCTGTTTCTCCTAATGTTTCTCTTAGCCCTTTCTGGGTGTATCCAACATGCAAACCAATGTACTACGGAGCCACAAGCTGTCAGCGTGCAAGGCAACTTGCAACAAAAACAAGCATGCACACAAATGCTCTGAGTGCAGTTTCTTTGCATCGGATTGATTCCGGCCAATTAGCCTGCTGAATTTGAATGGAAGAGGTTAACAGAGTAATGTTCAATATTTAACTGTAAAAATGACGAAGCACCAAGTGCGAGTGTCACTCTGAACAAAAGTGCGTCTCTGTGATCGGTGCGAAATGCCGATGTTCCTTTGGGAAATTAAAATTACTGTGGATGCCAGTCAGTAGCGTGCAAATGACGCGTGGCGAGCATGCATTGTGATAGGTGAGTTAAAAATGCAAAATAGATATAAAATATACGGGGCAATACTGAACAAACAGACTGTAAAATAAACACGAAAACACATTCACACCCAATGTTCATTTGTCATGCGCCAGTAGCATTGTGCGATTTGCAAGTTTAGTTTTGCTTACTGAAAATTATTAGCACCGATCGTTAGCTGCAGGACAAAACGTATGTGGAGTGGCTGCTGTAATAGAGTTGGGTCCTAATAAAAGATCATTGTTATTCTTGTGCTATTTGCAAAACTTTTTTGATTTGTTTTCAATCACAACTTTTGGTTCTTGCAACCAACGCAAAAAAAGAATGTTTTCTGTATTAATTTGTGAATGCGTTGTCTTTCTGACAGTAGAGATAGCCACAATTCAGTGCATGAACTTCAGTGTAGCTGAAAACTTTTCCGAGAAAATAAACGGAAGTCGAATTTCGCAAGACGAATAGGCTTTTCTTTTTTCCAATGAGCATCATGTGCGGCGAAGTGTCCCGCGAATGTTTTTGCGATGACCTACAAGCTTGTTTAATTATGCTATGCATACACAATCAGTGATCACCAATTTTTATCACTAAATTTTTGTTACTTTTTTATTTTATTTCATTACTTTCGCAATTTAACACTTACAAAACTTGAAATAGAGACAAACATCACAGCAATCTGCACATGTCGAAAATTTTTTTAAATGGCTCAAAAAGGCGATCCACTTCATGCAAAGCCTGAATATCGGTTTAAAAACAAATATAACTTTTTTTTCAAAAGTTTGTGATGTGCCATACTACTATTACTGTAATGCTGTGTATAAAACATGGACATAAAGCTCATTCTGAGCCACCGAGAGTTTTACGAGACCTAAATTTTAAATCAGTATGTTCTACTACACATAGGAATTGCAATGTACATCAACCTACATGCACCTCAAACAAAAATTCAAATGCCAGCAGTATCATGCTCGTTTTTTTTTTCAAATTTGTTCCAATTAGTATTACTTTTGTGTTTGTCGGAGTTGTTCTTGTTTTTACACAACAAATTCAGAAGATTATATGTGCAAGATCACCAGCAATCGATAAACGCAAAACAAGGACTAATTGGTAAACTGCATATGACCGAAACACCGTTTGCGTTTGCGAAGTATGGTTCCGTTTTACAACATCCGTGCTTCCAAAACATTGTTGAGTGTTAGTGAGGTGTTGCTAATTTAGTACAGATTCATTTTCTTGTTTCACGACACGGGACAATCAGTTGTGGTATTACGTTGGGCTAACAGTTTTATGAACGCTTCGGGACAATGCAAAACAGCAGCATGAATCGCTTCAGGGCGTTCGAATTATTCTTTTTTTTGTCACTGTCTGCTTTCTGCTACTTTTCCCTCACAACTACTGTTGGCGCTTTTGTGTCATATTCAGCGGCGCAGCGCAAAAAAGATCCACAGTGATCAGCACACAACACAAACATTATTATCAGTTTATGTAATTTATTATGCGCTGGTTCTGGTCTGTGAGTCTCTGTGCGTTCAATTTTCAGAACATTGAAAAACAACCGTCCGTCTGTGTCAAATGCGCGTTTGAACTCGGCTGGTGCGTGGTTTTGTTCTCAATTCACCCAGCTCTGTCACCGATAAAACATATGCACATACATGCATCTGATCACGTTGTCTCCGCTGATGTTTTCGAGAGAGCTTACTTGCTATGTACATGTGTTGAAGTCTTCAGTTTCTCTCCATAATGGGCATTAGAAGCACACTTTATGGCCAATTCATCTATCACCATCAATGAATAATGCATTGAATTTGCTCTGTTATGTACATAGATCTTGTCTCCATGTCGCCCAACTACAGTGGATTATATTCAATGCATTTTCTTTTTAGGACCTGTTGTCAGTTTTGGTTCTTCTTCTGCGCTCTTTGGTCTCGTGTGTCGCCCGCCCGGATGATTCTCTTGCAGATGCATTGTGAAATACATTGTTTGGCATGTTTATTGTATCTCTTCTAAATTTTCAGTTGATGCATCTTGCATCAGATGAAGCAAGAACTTTGTAAACTGTCAACCAAAAAGATTTTATAATTCAAATCCTGAACTCTTCATATATTCTTTTAAGTTGCAAATTTATTCAAGGAGATGGAGGTCACAATGCACTAGAAACAGAGTATATACATTGATTAAAAGGCGAGAAATTGGTTTTCCAAAGCGTACCCAAATGTTAAACATTAAAGTGTGGTTGTATTTTTAAAAGCTGCGAAGATAAAAGCAAACTACGACCATCTCAAAAGCTGTATTCAGAAAACAGCAAAACACAATTTTCTGTTACTGAATGTTCTTGCTATTTTCAGCACTAAAACAGCCATCACAGTATCAAAACAACGCGTAATTTCCAATAACAATTATAAATCTACTTAACCGCAAAAGAAGATAAAGCAGCTAAACATTTACCGAGCCCTTTGCCATGGCATCTGGTCGAGCACAACGATCAAATTCCAAAGGAATGTCGATGTTGAAAATCGAGCAGGTTTGTGAATCTCCAATTTTGTTGCAGATGTTCCAGTTATGGGCTGCCATATTTTGATTTCAACTAAACCAGTCACTTTACTGCAATGTCTTTTGATTTAAATTATACTCGGAGCTATTTTTGCTAAATGCCAGTCAACGTTGAAGCATTCATACCATGTTGGACTGTAAAATACCTACCTTTTTTTCGGATTTCGTTTTATTCATCGTCGTGGAGCTTCGCATGCAATACAAATTTTCGTGCCCATGGTTCTTTGTGAAAGCTGATTACGACGGTACGACCTCCACGTTTGGATTATGCAGACACGGATAAACAAAACCCCCTGTGAATTTTCAGACGCGCGCAGGCGTTGAAGCCCACATTCTGCGCGGGCACATTTCATCAATCCACTTAGATTTTCATTTTCATTATCACTCGAACTCTTAGATAAACAAATGCTACAAACCACACTACTTTTTTTCAACATCCTCTGCTAAAAAGGTGGGCGGATGTCAGCATAAATCGTTTGATTAGCTTCATTATAATAGTTGATGTTACCGCATAACCGCTCGCTTACGCTGCCAGTCGCCGTTGAAAACATCCAAACTATAGCAGAAAACTGTCGTTTGAATTAATTTATTTTGTTTGTTTGTTTGACTAAAACTCTTAAAAACATTTTTGAATGGATTTTGGAAAATAGTCTTTTTTATTTTTCACACAAGCAGACATTTGAACAGTTGCGTACCCTTTCATGAATGTTTGCTCTGTGCTATGTTCACTTCAATACGCTCGTTTCCTTGCGCATAAGTCAACGCAGATTGACTGTTGCTTTCTTAGTAGAGCATGCAGCCAAGCAGTACGCCATTGAGTGAGTATTTACTTACAGTTTCGCTCTGCTACTATGCATTCAGTACAGCCGACATGTTATCCAGTCTCTCATTTCTGTTTTGTGCTGTGCGCTGCATAACTTACAAAACATGCACATCTACATGTACAACATTTCAAGAAATGTGCACACATGCTGAAACATACTTTGCTTGTGTTGAAACAGTGCCGGTATGTCCCATACATAAAAGCATATGCTGCTAACAAGCGTGCATATGTATTATTGTGTGTGTGTGTGTGTGTTTGTACCAGCGGCGCCAAAGCCATATCACCTCGTGTACAGTCTGTATAGACAACAGCCAACTCATGCACACGCCGCAAAGCTCGTTACTAGCCTCAATGCTGCATCATGTGTTGGAGCATCGCTAGCAACCCTGTGGTTTGCCATATATACATGCACAAGCGATAACGGCGAGAAAATTTTACGTTTCAGTAGCGTCCCCCCCCCAGCGCTTGTGCAATACAGAGAAGGAATGAGGTATTATGTAATGGTGCAGCTCACAGCATGGTGAAGCAAGGTAGACGTCAGTACAGATGTTTTGTTTCTCTCGGTACGCATTATTTCTGTGATCACTCATTCATCACGCTAACACTATAGGCTAAAATTTTTTGTTCTAACAAAAATTTCGGTCGCTTTTTTCGGAATAATATATTGCGAAACGGCAAGGCCTAACCGAATGATTGGTAATTTTTTTACTTCATTTAGAAACTCCATTCTTGTTTTCTGCTATTTTTTAAAACAACCAACGCACGATGTACATTTTAAATTTAAAACGATGTACCAACGCAGATTTAAAACATCGGACAAGATTTAAAAGCAACCGCTACTACGTAGATAGCTTGTTCTGAAAATTTGCTTATGTGTGTAAAATGCATTTTGAAAATTATTACAGAAGATTACGGGGCGTTTATGAACTCACTATTGTCAAATTTGATACAAGTTATATGTAGTGTCCAATTGAAATGCGAAACAAGGCTGACTAAAGCAAATTGTTATACGATTTTTGACCAATATTGCACCGTGAAGTAACCGCACCAGCCACATCGAAGATGTCCAGCGCCGAGGTTTGTCATTCACGGGGATACAATTTTGGGTTTACTTTTTGTTATTGTTTTTGTGGCTTACACCAATCCAATATTTACATCTTCTTGCCAAGAATACCATAAACTGATAGAATTTCCAAAAAAATTCACAAAAACTGAAGTTCGAGAACGCACTCAGACGGTCCCCACCACAGGGTTTCACGTTACCGAAAAATGGAACCCAGTGTTGGTTAGCACATGAGAATGTGGAAACCGATTAAGAACGACTGTACAATGTATGCCCCAGTGAAGCAACAGAAGTTGAACTACAAATGGCTGCATGATGTACATTTGCATACATTTACGTATTTAGTAGCGCCCCCGGTCATTTATTTACATGTACATGTTCGCCTGTCTCGACTTCATACGACGAAAGCGCCATAACAACGAAGTACTTTTTATGTGCGGGTTGCGCACAAATATATAAATGCCCAATATATATAATATGAATCGATGATGACGTTTGCAATATTGGCTCGCTAACTTGCTTATCTGTCATTTAGCTCAATGTACCATAAAATGTTACAGGACGGAGCAAATAAAAACAGCTTCGAAGCACGTGTACAGCCGTTTTCGACGCTTTCACGTCTGTTATATGTTTTCTAAGCCATTTGGTAAAACACGGTTTCGGAAGACGCGCTTCAACGAATTGCTATGGTCTAGACTGGCACAGTTTTTTTACGTACTTGCGCTTGACTTGACCACTCTTCTTAACTTCCTGATTTACTTTACCTTATCAGAGATCTAGGCAAGGAAACCGAATAAAGTTTGATCTGTCCGTTTCATACGCTTGGTGGAGCTTCACAAGTTTCAACGCGCTGCTCGCACATGTGGTCAGCAAATATGTGTTCCTGAGACGAATAAGAATGACGTCCTATTTGCCAGATTGAAATGTTAGATCGTGTAGCCCAACGCAAATGAAAGGCGAAAAGCAAACGATTTGCATCTTGCTGTCGCTGTCTGGTGCTCATACATGCGCGTATGTATGTTGTCTTGTGGCTAATACTCATTTGGGCGCAATCCATTTTGCATCTGCGCAGAACAAGAAACCAAACAAGAGCGGTACAGATTCAGAACATTGAGTTCACGAAAGCATTCATAACCCAAGTCCTTTTCTTAAGTATTGTAAAGTTGGTTGGGCAACTTTGAATTACATTTTCCAACTTGTTTTTGTCCTAGTTTTTTGTGGACTTGTGCCTTCACACCGTGTACAATGCAAACGCTGTGATGTTCTACAAAACCAGTGCCTTCATCTATTCATGGTCCAAAATTTTCATTACACAGGGTGGGCGAAAAAAATAATGGGTTTCAAATTGCCCTATCTCGCGTCTGGTTAGAGGAATAAGTCTGATTGGAAATTTTACAGAACTTAGGTTCACATTTTGTAAAATTTTTATGACACTTCTTTTTCATTCAGATGTCTTTTGGCAACTTTTTGAAAAAGTTCAAATTTCGCTTTTTGATTCAAAGGATGGTGTGCAAAAAGTGCAACGCAAGGTAACTGCCATTTGGTGGTGAAGACGTTTAAAAAAACTGAGATGCACTACAAACAAACCGATACTGAGGTTTTCAAGAAAAAATTTAACACGGTGTGCGCAAGATTAACCAGACACTTGACTGCACCTGAAAGTGGTAATGAGTTTTCAACATCAGATGGGTGCAGTCTTTTAAATCTGCGGTTCTCACATGTGGAAGAAAGCACAGCCTTTTTCGAAGAAAATTTGGATGATTATGTGAACATTTATTCAGAATAAAAACACTTTTTAAATAAAGGTGTCAAAATATTAACAGATGCAGAAAAAATGTTTAAAATGTTCGAACAAAATGAGTACCTTAGTTCTGCAATGCTTTCAATTTTCAGCCTTATACCTCAAGCCAGACGCGAGATAAAGCAATTTGAAATTCGCTAGTTTTTTTGGGCCACCTTGTACACAATAGCGGTCCAAATAATGGAACCTCCGCGCAATATCGGGCGCCATGAGATGCCGCGTGTGTGTTATGACGTCTGCAGTAAAACGCAATGAACAGAAAGCAACTGAGCGCTTTTTATATTGCATATTTCTCAAGCTACACATTGAACTTGAGATAAATCGTGAGGCTTTTTTGGTGGCATACGCCAATAAAGCATGGACGCCTCAATAGCTGAGCAACTTACATGTTCTTGTGTGTATGTAAATGCAGCGCATGGTGGCTGCTGGCCCGCCACCCTCAGACGCATTGTTAGTTTCCTTTTTAGCTAGTACATATATCAGCAATGAAAAGACACTGTGTCGGAAATCGTTTCCTGCTCTCTCCACTTTGGGTTTCAGTGTATCAATGGTTGTGCACGGGTCTTACATTTTCACCAACTGAAACCACTGTTGTTATTTGTTTCTGTAAATTCTTTTGTGTTGTACTGACACTTTTTTCATTCGGTTTGTGAAACAAATTTGTTTTTTTTAGATTCAGCTACATGCAGCTGACAAAAGTAAGCTTGTTAGATTTCCAGGAAAAAAACACAAAACAAAACTAATTATGACCGAACGGACAGCATCTGTATGTGCACTGGGTTGGCGATTTGCAAAACAACTTTTGAAACCTACGTCACCCAGTGGCTTGCACATTTGTTCCAACAACAGTGCCCACTCCCAAATGATGTTGAGACTTCAAGAAAAGCCTTTCAAAGCTGACAAGCAATCTTTATAATGCAGCATAATGCCTTGCAGCAAACTCACATGTTCTTTTTTAAACTTCCAAATGTCATTGCGTGATTACAGTTTTAAAACTCGATAACGTATCCAACTAGCTGATAGGTTGGTGGTCACGTGATGCTTGGATTCTATGCAAACCAAATTCCGCCTTCACAGCAATTCAATACACGAATGCATGCATCAACCAATCAGCAAGTTGGATATGCTAGATTCCAGACTGTACTGAACGCAGTGTCTCCTGAAAACGTGTTTATATTTTGAAACATCTGGGTGAATGGTTACGTTTCGCGTGTATTGTAAATGTAAATTTCGCGACTGTAAAAATCTGAATGCTAAAAAACATTGTACGGAATGGCCGAGGAAACATGACAGCTTTTTTCAGGTTGCAAGGAACGCGCGAATTGTGAATGAAAGAATGAAGACATTTAGAAAGCCAATTGTCTATCAAATTAATCGTGTTTTTTGAATTGATTAATTTGTTTGTGTTATTCTGTTCGTTTTTTGTCTATCGCACACACGACTAGGAATTATCTTGGCATTTTTGAAAAAGACAACTCCTAGTCTGTGACTAATTCCGCCTTGATGGAGAATACAAGGATTGCCTTATTTATTTGGCCATCTGCAATATCTCAGTTGAGCCGCTTTTAGATGTCGTAAAACTCGCAGTGTTATTCATGTGTAAAACTTGTTTTGTCAATTCCAAAAGCAATGTTTTCTTTTTTATCATTATAATGCGCACTTACACTGGCAAACTTGTGAAATGAACCGATAGCAATACATGTAGTTTTGCATGCATCACAAAAAATAAGACTAATCTAACGCAGTCGTCTGTTGGGAGACTTAGTTTACTGGGTTTGCAATGAAAGATTAAAACTAGAATTAATCAGTTATCTTGACATGCTATGCTAAAATTACCTGAGCCATATCACCAACCATATCTGTTGTGCAAGCAAAAACAAAAAACATAAAATGAATGAATTCCCAAGAGTCAAGCCTTCAAATTTGGATTTTAATCAAAGGAACAACGAAGCAGTATCTTCCTATCATCTTCTGCCCATGAACTAACTCCTATGTGACTTTTTGACATAGATTCTCTGCGACACGTGGTATGTGACGGATACAGTGTATTATTGTCGCCATGCATTGCGTTAAAACTTGTCAAACTTGTCATCTGTGAAAGAATAATTCAACCCAGTTAGTCTTCTCGCATCAAAATCTTTGTTATTCTGGTTTGCTGCGATGCGGCTGTTGCATCTGCTTCTGCAGTTCAATATCCCCAGAACTTATCATTTGTTTTTTGTTTCTTTAATTTTCAATCGGAAAACTTTTTTTGTGGGGTTTCGAAAACTGGCATTCTTTTGAAACCAGGCCAAAAAATCTTTGGTTCAAAAAATTTAACTTGAAAAGCATTCACTTCCAGCGTGATCAGAAGCTCGCAACAACTTTACGGTGCGTTTTCAACCAAAAAGCCTTCTGGTGCCATTTCAGGGTTCACGAATGCCAGAGCAGAGCAGCGACTACCGTGTGACGGTGTTCGGCGCTGGCGGCGTCGGCAAGACGTCCATCATACTGCGATTCATCAAGGGTGAATACACGGAGAACTACGTGCCGACGATCGAGGACACGTATCGCACGGTGATTGGCTGCACCAGTGACCGTCAGAAGAACGTGTGCACCATGCAAATCACGGACAGCGCCGGCTCGCATCAGTTTCCGGCGATGCAACGACTCTCGATCTCAAAGGGACACGCGTTCCTGCTCGTCTACTCGGTCACTTCCAAACAGTCGCTCGAGGAGCTCGCGCCGATCATACAGATGATGAAGGAGGTCAAGGGCGCGCAGTTGGAGCGGACACCGATCATGCTCGTCGGCAATAAATCAGACGACGCTAATCGTCAGGTGAAAACCGAACTCGGACAAAAGCTGTCCGGCAACTGGGGCTGCGGATTCATTGAGACGTCGGCGAAGAACAACACGAACATTCGAGAAGCATTCCAGATGTTGCTCGAACGCGAGAAGACGAGAACACTGACGTTGAACATCGACGACTCCGGCAAAGGACGCAAGAGAAAGTGCGTGCTCATGTGATAAGCTGATGCAAAATAAGCTTGGATACACCGGTGGTTTTTTTGGTTGTTCATTCGTGGCGCTATATTCCTTGAAAATGCTTTTTTCGCTTCTCCACTGCAGGTAGAGGCGTGTCAAATTTTGACAAAAGATGCAGTCAATCCGGTTGACTTGCCTTTGATAGCATGACTATATTTTAGTTCGCTGCAACCGGCTACTGCAATGAGAATTGAAGAAAGATTTTTGATAATATGTTTAAAACCAACAGTTTTGATGTACGTGTCACCATGAGCAATTTTGGTAACCTTCCAGTACTTCGATCTCAATACTTTGTTTCAGTTCCGCTTCGAGCAACTGATAGTCGCAATGGATAACTTTTCGTATTGGTTGCCTGAATCATTGGTCAAAAAAATCGGAGAAGTTAACTTGTTTTTTTGGGCAGTTTTGTCTTATGTGGGCGAGAAAGGACAACAGTGAGATTTTAAACCTTGTTGAAAACCCTTGTTGGTGATTTGTGAGATGCAGACAAATCGAAATCGCAGAAGTTTTAGCGGAAAGGTCATATATGTTTCCGAAAAGGGGCGCCTCCCTGAAAATGCAAAATTCGAACATAACGCGCTAGCGCGGTAAATCGAGTTTTATTCTAAAAAATGAGATTTTTACTTTTTCTGGACCATAGTTGAACCCAGACGATCAAAACGCCCAGAAATCGCAAAATCCAAAAAAGAATCCACTCCGAATTTCTTTTTGAACTTGATGATTTAGGCAACCAATCACTTAAGACTACACAATACCCCATCCGACTTACATGCAGAACACAGACTCCGCATTTTACTTTGTTATTGTGATCTCAATATGATGTGATTCATGACTATAAACAATGATGAAACAATGCCACACTTTTCAGGCGTGTGTTCAGTTGCGGCTCTCTAATTGCGGTCTGAATAGTTACGGCTCGCTCATTACAGACCGTTCGATACCGGGGGGGGGTGTGGATGGTAGTGTCAGATTTTAGGGGTGTCGACCCCTCCACGTCTTCATTGCTGTTTGTGATGAATCCAAAGTTACCGCACGGTGTAATAACACGGCAAACAATTTTTAAACTAAAGTTTTTCCGACGTGCCTTTACATAAAAAGCTTGCTTAGGAGACCTACAATACGTTTGCTTAGTTTTAGGATTAGATTAGGCTAACGTTTTTTTCATTTTTGCAGTCATTTTTTATTTGCGATTTGCGATAATTGACTAGCGAAGCGATAATTTGCAAAAAAGCACTCCGGCAAGCAGTTTTCTTCGTGCTGGAGAAAATTCGCCGATTTGCTTTTGTCAGAGGTGGAAAGCAATCACAAACGGACAAACCCGCAAATTAAGACAAGTGTACCAAAAATATCGAAAATTTAAATCATGATATTCAGCCGAGCCATGAGTCGCCTTTTGCATGCCATCTGACAACACGTTGCATAGACAATTTCAAAGAAAGACGCAAATTCAATTCAGCGAGCTCACCAGTGGAACCTCGTGCACAAAACGTCACTTTTCAATAACAACCAGCAAAAAAAACAACTACTGAATGCAAAATTACTCTTCTTTCACGAACCTTGGTTCACGAGCAGAGCATGACTGCGTGATAATCTTATCAGTACTACCACTACTTCTACAACGATCACCATTGCTGGCAGACGTTTGCTGTTCCGCTCGCCTGTGCCACCACTGAGCCAGTTCAAGCAGCAGCAAGATCACACGATGCATCCAGTACACTGCAGAGCACATGGACAGTACAATCGAGATCAGCAAGAACAAAACCGCACTCGATAACAGTGGCCAATGGTATAACATCGAAGTGAACGGGTCTAACGAGGCGCTGATGTGCAGTGACGCGCTCACTATCTGCAAAGCACCGCGCAGTGACATTGGTCCACCTCGTTCGCTCTCTGCTCTCTCTCCAAAAGCGTTTCAGCCATTGGGGTGGCACGAAAAAGAAAACTGGTTTCTTTTCACCAAATATAAAAAAAACCGGTTTCTTTCCATCCCTATTCAGCCACAAAAACACAACGCGAACGTCAACCATTCACAGCGCACCGACCTGAAAATGCCGATTCTGCAGCTCGATCGATAGCAGTTGCGTCGGATTGACCGGTGAATCGTAGAACTGTTCATTGAGCGGCACGGTTGCCTGGTGCAACAGTTCAATCGAGCGGTTGGCGTCGTCGAAATAGCCGAGCAGCCACAGCGGCCAGAAGCAGAGCAGCTTTGCCCAACGAAACGCTCGACCGACGAGCGACCACCACCAGCTGGAGTGCTTTTTTTATATTTACTCACAAATGCTCGAAATAGCCAATTGACGGGCTATTTTAATGCAAGCTTCAAGCAGATGCTGAATTGTCGGAAATGGACGATCACTGCTTTCTAGCTGTGTTGTTGAAGTTGTTCGACATAGGTACCTATGTGCAGTGCAGTAACAAGTAAGGGAAGACGTAAGTGTCGTAAGTGATAACAAATTTTCGATTCGAACTAGCGGTAGCTGGGAGCATAGGCAGACAACGCACACAAACTAGCTGAAAAGTGCTCTTAAAGTTTCAGAGTTTAATTAATTTCGTAAACTAGTCAAATGTTTAAAGTGTAAAATAAAACTCAAACTAGCTTAACGTTTCAGACACACGGTGAAACGGAATGAGCTATCCCCCCAAAAAAAAAACCTAATTTTAAGCACATTCCAACCCGATCCATGTGGTTGTCGCCGTGCACGGAGTCGAGACGACGGCGGCGACCAGCGAGTGGCTACGTGCGAACTCGACCACGACAAGACCACGAGCGTTCAGCACTCGCATCACGACCATGAACACACCTGCTGACGCAGAAAAGGCTGCTGCCAAGTACCGTACAGTCTTGCATACAAGGTTCCTCCCACTTACAAGACCCCCACCCAAAAGTGGGCGGAGTGTCACACGGCGGGAAACCAAAAAATTCAAAATTTTGATTTGGTCGAAAACCTACCCCGTTTATAAGGCTCGGAATTCCTAATGTTCGCTTTGTAAGAACTCCTCCCACTTATAAGGCTGTCACACGAAATTCCAGTTTTTTTTAGAAATTTTTGATTTCCAAATTTATATAAGGAGACTATTATATGCAAGACTTTACGGTAAGCAAATAAGCCGCATCGTACCATGGAAAGCGGTCCTCTGCATTTCGACCTAGCTATGGCTTTCCTAATCAGATGCACAAGCGGCAAGTGGCTTCATCCAGTGGCCATTGCGGGACACAAAAAGAAACAAAAACCTTGAAGCCACCCCTCTTCTGCGTATGATGTTGGCCAGGCCGAAATGCAGAGCAGAGAACCATCTTACAACTTGGTTGATTTGTTCAAGACAAAAAAACGCCAAACAAAATCAAACACCAGTTTTCGGTTTTACCGATTGACGACGGTGCGAGTGTGGTCGCCAGCTGCAACGTCAGCCAGATGCGATACGGCACTCCGTAGACCAACAACGACACGTCACTGCCGTCAGCGGTGGCGTCAAAATGCCGCATGGTGACGTTCGCTGTCGGATACGAACAGACACCTGCAATCAAAAAAAAACAATGGAAACACTCGCAGATGGTGTTGGGAAAAGAAAATAATAAAATTCATTTTGAATTGCACGAATTTATGAATCTCTCAATTTTTTTTTATTTTCAGCCCCTGAGTGTCATCGCATGAAATGAAATACAACAGTGCACCTGTTGACGGTGACACCAAGGAAAATTGCATTTCAGCTCGAACCCACCCCATGCACTCGTGGGTTAGTCACCAAAATTGTCACCCTCGTGGCCTGGTGTTAGTGCGTTAGACTACAGTCTGTGCGCTCGGGGGATCGAGCCCCGCCGAGGGGTGTATACTGTATAGGCACTTAATGACAGAGAAAACTCGATGGGCGCCCTACTCAATGGCGTTCTGTACGCTTCTCTGGGTTAGTCCTGGCGAAAAACATCGCCTAAAAATCACAACAACAACAACAACAACAACATGCACTCACCAGACAACGTTTGATCGCACGTGTGAAACACAAAGTTCAACGGCAACTCAATGTAATCGGAAGGCGGCAGCATGCTGTGACGAATGACCATCGTCGCAAGTAGACTGATGCTCGTAACAAGTGCGACGTTCACACAGAAACCGATCCAACAGAGAACCGCGGACTCCAAGCGACTGTACCAACGGTCAAGCAATGTGCAGCTGGCGTTTGACGGTGTTTCTGAAAAGTGAGTTGTTGTGCGTTGTGTTTCATGCCCTGTGTTTCTTCAGAGACAGGCAAGAGGCAGCAGACACCAATGGAATCAATTTTCTTCTTCTGATTGGGCTGCGTTGAAAGCTTTTTTTGTTCACTGGAACAAAATGGGAATGGTGGTGAAACGCCTTTTTTTACTACACCTCTATCCTATAGCGGACAAGCAGCGCCAAAGCGTCCGCAGAGAGGCGAGGAGGGCGCCCCGGAAAAAAACTGATCGAATCGAATGAAAATCCAGGTCGCAGCAAGAGCACAACGCCAGCAGCGCCAAGCACCACTCCAGCCCACCCGCTGTGCCCCCCCCCCACCGCGAACCATTCACACGATTTTCCATTTGTCCGCGCGCGATGGTGAGTCGATGCGATGCCGTGTCCAGCAGTGCTGCAGTGACGCGTGCGCAACACCGATCGTCAGTCCGAGCAACGTGCCGATGCAACAACTGATCGGCCAACGCTGCGACAAAAAACAATCGACATTGGAAATTTCAAATGAAAACCGAACCGGCTGAAAATTCAAATGTGGTCAGAGATGTGCGCAAAGTGAAACTGAAACGCAGCTTGTTCATTCTGGCAAACCAAAGGCTAACGGATAGCCAACAGTCAACATAGCAAACGCTGATTGGCTGAATCGGTAAGTTTAATTCAAAAACAGCCAATCGTTTGATTGCCAAGTAAACGTTTTTTTCCACAGCAAGGGACCGCACTTGCCACCATCGATCCCAATCGAGCGGAATCGGCCACGCACCAAACCACGCCCCGACGACACTGGCGAACAACACGCGTTGCACGATGAAATCCGAAACGCGCTCCACTCTGAAACGTTTCGTTTTTTGTTTTTTCAACCCCAGAGTTTCATAATGTAAAGTAGGTTCGTCTAAACCTGTCACTTTATTTCGCAGAATACCGACAGAGCATGCGAAACGTTACTTAGAAGAACGAATGTATCGAGTTTGATTGAAGTCAGACACCCAATTTGTGGTGGTAAATATGTTTTCTTGCAATTCCGATCCCGTTTCAATTCACGAATTCAAGATACCGATTCCAGAAAAAAGTGACAGGTTTAAAGAAACAGACTGTACTGGAAAGTAAATGTTAAAAAGGCCGCCGCATCGCAACGGCTTCACTTTCACCCAGCAGCATATCCAAAGCATCAACGTCAGACAAAAGAAAAACAACAAAAGAACACAAACGCCTTTCCATCCCAACTTCTTGCTGACAGCGTACAACAGCACTCACTCTTTTTCGAACAGAATTGTCGCAATTTGTTCCCAACTACGAAAGTTAATTGCCAGTGGAAAAAACGTGCACAGCGATAGAAGAACCGCAAACGCGAACGTTTCACGAATTTGCCTGTCAAGAAAATATCATTGACAACAAAAAAAATACAAAAACTGGAAAATTAAACGGTTTCAAAGCGGAAATAAAACACTTTTTACTGCCACATGAAAACCGGTTTTTAACAACCTACAACCTCACTCACTCAAAAAACGGTGCTCCAAACAGAACGGCGACGATGTGCCAAATCAGCGCGCCTCCAAACGTCGCAACAATCGTTGCGCAAACTTTATTCATAAAAATACTATTTTTCTTCTTCTTGATCGACGAAATACTGGAACTGCTGTCGTGCTGTGGTGGCCTGCGCAGGAATCGAAATTTTTTTCAAATTTTTTTATTCTCTTTTTAATTTTTAGGATTTTTCCGTAAAACTACAAAGCTAAACCGGAGCTGGAGCTGATCCCTGATCCCAATGTTTCACCCCTTCAACAAAGCTGTCAATCAAGGCACTTTCACTTTGTTAAAAAGGCTTCACTTAGGATTAGGATTAGGTTTAGGATTAGGAACCTACAACGACTTCATTAGGATTAGGATTGGGCTTAGGATTAGGAACCTACAACGACTTCATTGAAACCGAACTAAACAACAAAACAGACTGTAAACTTGGCTTTGGTTTAGTAATGTAGGCAAAGCAATTTTTCAATTATTATTTTTTAATAAATTAAAAAACCGTAGAAAAGGACAGAACCTACAACGATTTTATTGCGTTTACGAAACCTTTCGTCTACTGCTAGCTACCGTTCTGCAGGTGGAAAGTTCGAACCCCGCTGTGGATAGTCGCTAAAAACGAAGTTTTGCCATCAAAATTGTACTTTCATCTGAAAATGCGTTTAAAACATTTTCCACAGAAAGTGACTTTATGAATTTTTGCCCAGAGTTTCGTGTGGACTTTGACGCTTGGCCAAGTTTTTCGACGCTCAAAAACTTTATATTCCAAAAGTTGTTCAAGTCCCGTCGCGTTTTGCTCAAACCGAAAGTTGCGTAAAGCTTCATGGGAGAGGCGATACGCGCCAGAAAGCAGAAAACAAGATCCGTGACTGCAAGCTGGAAACCTACTACAGCGGGCAATAAGGCGCAAATGCAAAATATTAGAATTTCCAGAACAAGTCCGTCGGCTATCATCTTTTCTTTAAGACCTGCGACTCTAGTGCGCTTGGGGGCGTGAAAGGAAACTAGTTTCAATCTGTATGTGGTAATTCAGAATAGTCTAAGTGACCCGGCCTTATTTGGGGGACTCGGATCCCTTTGCCAATTTTGAATTACCGCGTCGTGCATGAGACTGCTTATACCCATCTATGCACGCGTTGAGACGCTGGACCAAAATAAAAAAAAATATATTAAATGAAATAAATTTTTACCGCATAAAAGCGTTCAAAATAGCGCCAGTTTGTCACACACTAACATCGTTGCTTGTTTTTCACATTACTGAGCACACACACGCACGACCCTGCCAATCAACACTTCCATCATCATGACCTCTGCCACCAAGACACAATCGACCACGACCACCACGAAAAGCAGCGGCCACACTTTCTGCGGTCACTCGTCAACAACGGCGCCGTACAAATGGCTGGCGTTCGTGCCCGTTCGTCTGGACATCGCCGCGTGCGCGCTGCTAATTTTCGGTTTTCTCGTTGCAAGTTTCCTGCGGAACCCGAAACCGACCGAGGGCCAGCTGACGCTCGCCGTGTTCGCCGCGTTCTGCGCCACGGCGGCGCTGCACAAATGGCGTCTGATGTGCGTTTCGTCTTGAAAACGTTTTTTGCTGTTTTCAACGTATCATTGTTTCTTTTTCTTAATTATTTGTTCGCGTACCGGTTCCTGGAAACCATGAGGTACCAAACTCCGGCGGAAACGGGCAGCACTGCCGCGAGCCCAATTGACCCTCGGCTCTGGAGGGAATGGACCATCCGGTGTTATTAGTCACTTTTAGTTTCTCCATTGTGTGTCTTGTCCGCAGCGAGGTTCGAACTTCCCACCTTCAGAGCGGTAGACGAAAGCCCTACCCCACACCTGCGCTACAGACGCGACTAAATGTTGATTGAACACGCATTGCTCCTGTGTGCGTTTACTTGGACAAAATACCTCCTACACCGTAACCTGCGTTTATTCTTTGATGGGACGACCGTATTGAGAATTACATGCGAATTCTTGCAGTGCGTTCATTTCTTTCAAGCATTCTCGCAGCACCGATGGTGTTCCTTGCGATGGGCGTGATGCTTCGTGCCGTGGCCGCCATCTACCACACGCATCATCACCAGTTCACAAGCACTGATGCGTGCACGTACATTGGGTTCGTTGGCTTGTTTGAAACGCATTTGATGAGTGTTCAGATGAGAAGAACCATTAAAGCGCCATTCATGGAGGTTGAAGCGCGCTGACGCGCGTCGCTTCGCTACACATTCACGAAGCAAAAACAAACAGCGCGCTTCAGTTTTACAACATACGCACATTCATACGCACGTTCATGTTAGCGCGCGTCACCGCGCTTCAGCGCGCGCGTGCATGAATGGGCCGTAAAGTGGGCGAGGTCACGCCGGACCTGTGGTGGGACCCCGTCCAGTCCAGGTCGCGGAGGCCGTACGTCTGCCGCTGGGACACTGACATCCGCAACGCCGCGGCAAATCACAACAACAACAACAAAGAGTGATACATGTGGTCTACTCCGTTTTGCCCTTGCCGAATCATTTGTCATCCTCGTGGCCTGGCGGTAGTGCGTTAGACTACAGTCTGTGCGGGGATCGCGCCCCGCCGAGGGGTGCATATAGGCACTTAATGACAGAGGCAAAACTCGATGGGCGCCCTACTCAATGGCGTTCTGCACGCTTCTCTGGGTTAGCGCTGGCTAAAAACATTGCCTAACAATCCCAACAAGCAACAACAACAACAACAACATTTGGCATTAATTTTTGTTTCGCAGCTATTCGCCAACGACGAATCTGTCGATGTGCCTTGCCGTTGACGACGTCGGCACGATTGTCGCCACTTTGATCGGCCTGGCGTCGCCGTTCGTCGCCTACCACTGCGTCTACAAGGTGCTCTACTGATGTTGCAACTTTCAATCGCTCAACACTATTTTCAACAAAAACAACAACAACAACGCACAGCCATGGCACCAGTCGTTGTTACTCGATCGTATCGAACCGAACGAGGGCGCCGTGTTGGCGATTGCGAAACAACGGTGCGACGATACATTCCACAAGTGCTACCGCGCGTTGCAGTGGGCGATCGTGGCGGTGTGCGTCGTTGAGGTGCTGCTTGACTGCGCCGTCACACAGTTCCACCGATATCCGTTGGTCGGTTTCGAAGATTGGATTCCGATAACTGCATTGAACGCGAACACTAAAAAATGCAATATTAATAAAAGGACGCATTTCGCTGCGCTGCTGATTCCCTATAATTCAGAGTTCGACTATAGCGCCTTTCGTGTACAGTATCTTTCTTTCAACCTGTCATCTTTGTTTTTGCAGTATACTGAACTTGTGACACTTTGAGTTACACAGTGAGAAGAACTTAGGCATCCGTCGGTTTCGTTGAAATCGACCAGCCGCATTGTGGCTAAATATGTTTTCTTGTAACTCCATTCATGTTCTTGATTTCTTCTCGCGTGCCCTGTGTATATTTTCCAACAAAGTGACCGGTTTAAACAAACATGCAAAATTTTTGCGATTGCGAAACCGCGTTGCCAATTGTCGTGTCGACCCGTTCAGCCAGCCGGCTGAGTGGCTGAGTGGATAGCACTTGGGACTTCCAATCGGAAGGCCCGGGTTCGAATCCGCTCGTGACCACTCGGCTGCCCCGGGTTGCGTGGGGCTTAATGGTTCGGCAGCATAAACGTCGGCTTTCTTGATTCACAAGATTGCTGTTCCGGTGGCGAGGAACTTAATGACATCGCGCCCATGCATACCAGCGCAGCTTGCCCAACGCCCACTTCTATAGCAGAAAAACTGCTTCCAACGTCGCAGCGCATGTGGTGGACAATAAAAAATTGCGACACTGCCTTTCCCCAAGGGCGTTGGGTAAGGATGAAAAGGGGGCAACAAACAACAAACAACAAACAACAACAACAACCCGTGCAGCCAGACAGCACACTGATCGTGTTGTGCGCGGTGCTGCTGGCGACGGCGCTGATGTGCGGCGGACGCCTCGAGATCGTCGCAGTGCCGGCGCTGCTCTGCTGGACGATGGACGAACTGATGCACACGCAAACGGTCGTCCATGCCCGGCTGAGTCGATCGCACACTGAACTCTGCAAAGTCTTCGGGTGCGCGCCGACTTTTGCAGCAAACACGATTATAACTGCAGAACATTTCTTGATGTTTTTTTCTCATTTACAATTTTATCTGAGCAGTGCTGCACCCCAACGCGCCAAGTGATGCCCCCGGCAGAGGCCCCAAAGGGACAAACAAACAGCAGAGCAGGCGCTCGCGCAAGTTACACATACCGATCCGCTGCTGTCTTCACCACGATTAGTTCGTTTAAGGGCCGGGCCTCGACTGGGACTTCCATTTGGAACATATCTGTTGCGAGCGGGCATTGTTTGGAACATCATGTTTCAGAGCATCACTTGAGTGGGGGGGGCATTACTGTGGAACTTTTGTTGTGTGCTTGCATTATCATAACGCAGCGTGCCGTTGCAGCTACACGAACTGCGACACGAGTGCGTGCGAGACGATCGACTTGTTGTACATGATGATGCACTCCATCTTCGGCGCGTTCGGCTTTGCAGCCGTTTGCATGCACTATGTCACTTGGTACGAGAACTACAAACCGAAAATGACGACCACTCCAACTGATCACGCGAATTAAATCCAGTGCCGTTCCTTGAGTCATCGCCCAGGTTGCGATTGTCAAAAATAATGCGTGTGTGTGTGACTTTACCAACAAAAAATATATTAACACAGTGTGATACTTGAAACTCGGCACTAACTATGTACATACTACTACTAATGACGATTGAATAAAACTTCTAAATTACATTTGTGTCAACTTCTAAGTATTTTTTTAAAGTGTTTGCTGGTTGCCGCCAATCTCTTTCTAGGTGTGACTGAAACGACCAACTTTTTCGGCACCACATTTTGCGAACGGCAAAAATGTTTACCACAAACCACAAGCTTTGCTAGTTTGGAAACTGGATTTTCTTGTGCATATGCCTGACACTTACAATGTTTCGAATACAATCAATCAACCACGAACTGACTTTGTTCAGTTTTTATTTCACCGCTTTCAATGAGACCATCTATAGTTCTATTTTTAAACATCAACAAGCGAAATAAATCTCTTGCTGTGCATAATTTTCATGGTCCGTAATTTCTGTGGTCGGCAACTGACACCACCACCGCAGCAATAATTTTCAACAAAAAAAACGAAGCGCAACGAATTTCACACGGTATTGCAAACAACATTTACATTATGCAAATGATCACGCCACGGTGTCTTTGTGTCTACATGTGTCGTTGAGACGCATTCGTGTTGTGTTGTTCGGAATTCTCGCTTTCAATTTTTTTTTAAATTTCATTTCAGTGTGTTTTGTGTGATGAAATCGGATGGTTCGAACTCACAACGAAAAAAATACAGTGTATCAAAGGCTCCAGATCACTGATGTCATCTCACATGCCCCGCGTTAACTTCCACGTTTCGTCTTTCCATATGGAAACCCACACAATATCGCATATCGCAGCGAACATTTCTGGAACGAATTGCAACTTTTCATGATTTGCCACCCACCCGGAACAGCAGTAGCGCTTGCATATAAGTCACTGACAACTTACTCAGAGTGTAACCCCACTCGATTTTGCAATAACAAAAAGTTGCATGTGTTTCATTAAACGAGAGAACAGCCGCACACTTTCCATCAGCTATTCTGAGAAAAAAAGCTTCGCAGGCGATTTTGCAGGGGATTTGATAGTTCGCTCGTGCATCTCTTGTGTCTTACCTTCTGCAAAGCGTTACAGAATCTAGTTTTCTGATGTTCGCACAAAAAAATACAGCTGCATGCACAAAGTTGCATGATTGAACATGTGACAGATCACCATTCGTATTAAGTGTGATGAAAGCCCGTTGTGTCAGCGTCGTCATGTTCGCATATATCGAACACAAAAGTGTATGTAAATTATCGGCAAAAATTTGTAACACCCACTTTGAATGTTATTTTGCAATAACACTGTGATGCCAAACGCAGCAGCTGATGCAGTCTCGTTGCCGAAGACCACCAAGATCGGCATGCGCAAAAGCAACTTTTTCTCCATGTTTCATAGTGGCGGTCGTGTTTGGGGCAGACAGCAGCACCGTAGCATGTCTCTCTGGGCTACAGTGTATATCTGTCTCTCTGTTTTTGAGCATAGTCATTATTGCTGAGCACACTAGCACATTGATGTTGTTGTTGTTGTTGTTGTTGTCGCAATATAACTCGATACACGAGTTCAACATAGTCAACAAATATAAGAAAGGCATATTGGTCTTGAATAATCCTGAAAGAATCCTGAATTTTTTTTTCAGCTTGCAATGCAATTAAAAGTCTGCTAGATCGCTCTTGCAGAACTTCTCAAATGCTGCACAATGATTCGTCGAATATGTTGCTGGTACGACCAATCAGCGTTCCTCATTCAAGCAGTCTGACCAATCCGCTAAACTGTTCTGTTGCAATATCTGTTGCATTCCACCATATTGGCAACATCGACCGACCTGACACCTTTTTGACTGCATATGGCCGTTTTTGAACATTTCACCGCGTGTTGGTCCAGACGAGACCAGAGCGCCGCGCGCCGTGTGTGTGTGTGTGTGTGTGTGTGTGTGTGTGTGTGTGTGTGTGTGTGTGTGTGTGTGTGTGTGTGTGTGTGTGTGTTGTGTGTGTGTGTGTGTGTGTGTGTGTGTGTGTGTGTGTGTGTGTGTGTGTGTGTGTGTGTGTGTGTGTGTGTGTGTGGGGGGGTGTGTGTGTGTGTGTGTGTGTGTGTGTGTGTGTGTGTGTGTGTGTGTGTGTGTGTGTGTGTGTGTGTGTGTGTGTGTGTGTGTGTGTGTGTGTGTGTGTGTGTGTGTGTGTGTGTGTGTGTGTGTGTGTGTGTGTGTGTGTGTGTGTGTGTGTGTGTGTGTGTGTGTGTGTGTGTGTGTGTGTGTGTGTGTGTGTGTGTGTGTGTGTGTGTGTGTGTGTGTGTGTGTGTGTGTGTGTGTGTGTGTGTGTGTGTGTGTGTGTGTGTGTGTGTGTGTGTGTGTGTGTGTGTGTGTCTGTGCACAAGCAACGCATAACGAGACACCATTGTGTTGTGTTTTATGCTGTGTGTTGCCCGTGTGCACACACACACACACGTTTTACCGCGCGCGCCACAGTTGTTTTTTATGCGTCGCCATTTTGCAACGTTGGAGGTCCCCCACCCTCCCCGTCGGCTGGCGCGTACACGAACGCGCGACCGACCACACTGCCGCACATATAATGCGCATTTTTTATACTCTGCAACATTTATCAAGGACGTTTAGACGTTGCTTTTTGTGACAAGCGTCGTGCGCGCTTCTCTTATGTCTCTCCTCATGTCTAGCACTATTATTGTCCTGTATGCAGGTTGCGTGCGTGCGTTTTGCTTTCTGGGGTTTTTGGAGAGCGTTCGCCTAGCGCAGGTTCGGCGTTCGCAAAAAAACACAGATTCTTGTTGGTGTTTTTTCTGTTCACTTTGAAAAATGCGTCCACAGAGAATTCGTTATGTGGTCGTTCGTTGTTTTCACACCCTTGTCAGTCAACCCAGCTTACCATAAAGCCACACATTCAAACGCTTTGTTGAAGACGTAGAGAAACTGCAGCGCGTTTTATTATTTTTTTCAAAATATTTGCACAAGCAATGCCGACATGATGAGCGAGTGAGTGATCTGTTCAGTTTGGTCCGGCGGCTTGCAATGTTGCTTCATTGCTTGCTGCACCTGCTCTTGCTCTGCACGTGCATTGTAGTGCGTGCAAATTTCCTCAGACAACATGTTACAGTACCGTATGCCACTGCAGTTATAATGTATTATTTTAGATTTTTATATACGAACAAAATCTTTTGTCTCAACAGCATAACCGAATTACGTTCACGTTCAAAGTTTTAGTGAAATGAACTTGTCTAACAAAACCGCAAATCCATGATGCCGCCAGTTGTTGTTAATGCGGCCGCGCGGTGTGTGTGTTCCATGTGCCAGCTGATGTTTTCACTATTAGCTCAGCTGATCGTTGTACATGGCGCACCACAGCTGTCTGCATTGATCAGTGTAATGCACATTTCTGGGCAGCCGCTAGCAATTTTTTATTCATTATTTGAGTTATCCACCGAAAAACAGTTGACAGAGAACAGGATGCAATAATACAGGACTGAGTCGTATTGTGTGAGCATCTCTGTGCAGTTTGTGCACCGAAACACACGCGCACACGGAATGTTCCAGCATTGCATGGTCGTGCTAGTGACAATTTCGTCTAGACAGTTCCAGACATGCTAAAAACTGCATGCGCGCCTTTCAGCCTCCTTCCTTTGTGTTTGCTGTTGCGCACTTTGCTCTGCAGAGCACTGGACAAAAAAACTTCACAAATGGAAAGTTCGCGAAAGATTCATGCGTTCATAGAAATCTGTTCATTCGCTGCGGAATAAAGCGCACGCAACTTTTTTTTGTTCATCACACGCGGCCTGAACAGCTGCTGAATGGGGGGCCACCTGGTAAGCCAGACGAACGAGGGAAAATCAATCACTGTGAACCGCATTATGGGAATTTCTGGTGCGCACTGTATTTAGCGACTTTCATTTCCAGACACACTCAATTTGCGGTGTGCTCAGCTGTCCGGAATGTATGCGTATAAACTTGCATTCAGTTGATTTTGTACAAATTGTAACATTTTTATGACAATCTCGTAATAATGTCTGTTGAAGAGTTGAAAAGTTGAAGTGCGTCGACGTTCGCGCGCGCGCGCGCGTGTTTTTTTTTGTGCGTTCTCTGTGACTGTGTGCGCCAATAGTCAGACAGGCCCACAGCGATTCGATTTTCGTGTGAAAAGGTGGAATTTTCGTTTTGAGCACATCACACGAACGTTCGCGTTCCGTTTTACTAGAAGAACCACGTAATACTTTTCAGCGCAAATATTGAGACATATTGCGAGCGATTAGAGCTGTAGACTTTGAAGAAATGAAAAAAAAACACGTTTCTCCATTTCGCGCTGAAAAAAAAACGCGAAAAGACGTCAACAAAATTTCAGCACAGATGTCTGGCTTTTCAGTATCGCGCCCCCCCCCCCTTCTCCATAAAAATTATATGTGAGCGCTGGCCGACGCATCAGCGAATATAATAAGTTGCATTGCAGCACGTAAAAAAATTGCAAGAAACACAGAGACGCGCGCAATGATGGGCCACCAAGCATGAGCGCGACAGCGGCGACCAACGACGGGGCGCCCCGACGTATCACGGGCTGATCTTAAAACTAAAACTGCGCAGAGAGAGAAAAAAAGCAGCGCTGTAAAGCTGCCTGCAATTACGCGACGCGCGCGCTGTGTTCGTACTTTATGGTCGACCACACAAGTTGCATTGTGTTCGCCCATGTGTGTGTACGTACGTAACGCAAAGCTGCAGATGTTTTTTTTTCTTGTGCACATTCATTTTGATGTGTGTATCATCGTATGTATATCATGCGGATGCGCGAGCGAGCGTAGCGAGCGGAGAGCGCATCACGCATTATATGAGCCGTTATCCCCTCGCGCGCTTTTTTCAAATTTGCTCGCTGCGTCCAGCGAGCATAGTATAAGCCACAAACTTGGTACCGTGCACACGAAACGAACACCCAAAGTTGTGCTTGGAGCCGCGAAAAAATTTTTATCCGACTACTTTTCATGCGCTGTAGAGACGAAAAACCTATTCTGAAAACAGTGTTACTTATTTTCCTTGGTATTTTTTTTTTCTGGTATGTAATCATATGTGTTCGCCCTTTCAATTTTTACCTGGGACACTTTCACAGTCGAACAAAAATGTTTCCTGGGGTAATTCCACCTGGAGATTTTGAAAATTGGGTTAATTTTTTGCCCCGACCCCTTTTTTGGGTAAAAAATTGGGCATTTTTCAAAAATCGAAGGGTTTTTACCTGGTTTCAAGTGTTCGCCCTTTCAATTTTTACCTGCGACACTTTCAGAGTCCAACAAAAAAGTTTCCTAGGGTAATTTCATCTGAAATTTTTGAAAATCAGGTTAATTTTTTGCCCCAACCCTTGTTTGAGGCAAAATTTTGGCATTTTTTAAATTTCAAAGGATTTTTCCTGGTTTCAAGTGTTCGCCCTTTCAATTTTTAGCTACGACACCTTCACAGTCGAATAAAAAAGATTCCTGGGGCAATTTCATCCGAAGATTTTAAAAATTTGGTTTATTTTTTTGCCCGGGCACTTTTTTAAGTTAAAATTGTGCATTTTTTGAAAGTTCGTAGCATTTTGACTGGGTATCAGTTTTTCACTCTTACAAATTGTTTCTGTGCTACTAAAAAAAGTAGGAAAAGGTCTAGTCCGTAGGAATTCAATGCGCTGATCACGGATTTTGGGTTAGTTTTCTTACGTGAGCAACTCTAGATGCTGAATCGGGACGATTTCGGGCGAATCGGCCGTGGAAATTGGCGAAATCGGTCCAGAAACGAAAAACAAGAAAAGGGTGTTTTCCAGGGTAATTCAATGCGTTGATTACGAATTTTGGGTTAGTTTTCTTACGTGAGCAACTCTAGATGGTGAATCGTGACGATTTCGGGCGAATCGGCCGTGGAAGTTGGCGAAATCGGTCCAGAAACGAAAAACAAGAAAAGGGTGTTTTCCAGGGTAATTCAATGCGCTGATCACGAATTTTGGGTTAGTTTTCTTACGTGAGTAACTCTAGATGCTGAATCGTGACGATTTTGGGCGAATCGGCCGTGGAAATTGGCGAAATCGGTCCAGAAACGAAAAACAAGAAAAGGCTGTTTTCCAGGGTAATTCAATCTGCTGATCACGAATTTTGGATTAGTTTTCTTACGTGAGTAACTCTAGATGCTGAATCGTGACGATTTTGGGCGAATCGGCCGTGGAAATTGGCGAAATCGGTCCAGGAACGAAAAACAAGAAAAGGGTGTTTTCCAGGGTAATTCAATGCGCTGATCACGAATTTTGGGTTAGTTTTCTTACGTGAGTAACTGTAGATGCTGAATCGTGACGATTTTGGGCGAATCGCCGTGGAAATTGGCGAAATCGGTCCAGAAACGAAAAACAAGAAAAGGCTGTTTTCCAGGGTAATTCAATCCGCTGATCACGAATTTTGGATTAGTTTTCTTACGTGAGCAACTCTAGACGCTGAATCGTGACGATTTCGGGCGAATCGGGCGTGGAAGTTGGCGAAATCGGTCCAGAAACGAAAAACAAGAAAAGGGTGTTTTCCAGGGTAATTCAATGCGCTGATCACGGATTTTGGGTTAGTTTTCTTACGTGAGCAACTCTAGATGCTGAATCGTGACGATTTCGGGCGAATCGGCCGTGGAAGTTGGCGAAATCGGTCCAGAAACGAAAAACAAGAAAACGGTGTTTTCCAGGGTATTTCAATGCGCTGATCACGAATTTTGGGTTAGTTTTCTTACGTGAGAAACTCTAGATGCTGAATCGTGACGATTTCGGGCGAATCGGCCGTGGAAGTTGGCGAAATCGGTCCAGAAACGAAAAACAAGAAAAGGGTGTTTTCCAGGGTAATTCAATGCGCTGATCACGAATTTTGGGTTAGTTTTCTTACGTGAGCAACTCTAGATGCTGAATCGTGACGATTTCGGGCGAATCGGCCGTGGAAGTTGGCGAAATTGGTCCAGGAACGAAAAACAAGAAAAGGGTGTTTACCAGGGTAATTCAATCCGCTGATCACGAATTTTGGGTTAGTTTTCTTACGTGAGCAACTTTAGATACTGAATCGTGACGATTTCGGGCGAATCGGCCGTAGAAATGGCATAGGAGAAATCGGCCTAAAAAACGAAAAATGAAAAACCTGAGTTGTCTGGGGTTTAGAAGAATGTGTGACCAACGAATTGTGATTTTGGTCCGACCTTCGGGGCTTATGTAAAAGTCAGAATATTATCTAAAAATGCGTGAGACGCATATAAAAGGAGGAATATGGCCTTGTGTAAGCAGTGAAAGACTTGGCTCGACAACGCTTTTCAAGTCTCTGATGTGGTACACACGGATACAAGTACATAAGGGTCATATTTTTGCGCCGCGTTTGTTTGTTTTTTGAAGCACGCCCCCCACCGATTCCGGAAACCCGAAGGTACCAAACTCCGGTGGGATTGGGGAATGGACGGCTCACCATCCCGTGGAACCAATACCCTCGGCATGTGAGGGGGGCAGCCTCTAAGCCCCGCTCTGTCCTGGGGGCACCAGTGATCTTAGCCCGATTTCGGTTTCGGTGGCCTGCGGTCGCTATATCCCCGGAGGGCAGCGAATCCGAAAGTTTTCGTTTTCGTTTTCGTTTTGCTGAAAAGCGTAAAACTTTGAAGTTATTTTTTAATTGTTCTCTTCGATTTAATCTAAAATCACGCCATGTGCGAAATTCTGTAAATTCTGTGCAAAAACAGAAAAATTAGAGATTGCAAAACATTGTTGCATGTAGCTTTTTCGTTGTTGTTAACGTACGCACCGCTGTGTACACACCAGCACCAGTGACAAAAAGGAGTTGTCTTCCGTTGATTTTCACCTTTTTTACCGGTGTCACCTTCAACTAGTGTGGCAGGATAAACCGTCTGTCCCGTGAGTCATTGCCTTTGCCACAGGAGACCTTGCGTTCCGCAATGCTTCTGCGATACAATTTGTCCTGAACAAACCAGTGTCAGCGAGCTAAAGTCTGATTGTTATTTTAGTAGTTTTAGTGGTCGCTAAATGCCCGAAATCCGCAAATGTGAAAGGTCATTTGTCTACAATACAAAGCACGAGGGTTGCCATGTGCAACCGAAATCATAAATAAACGGCGCAAAAATATGACTCTTATGTACTTGTATCCGTGTGTACCACATCAGAGACTTGAAAAGCGTTGTCGAGCCAAGTCTTTCACTGCTTACACAAGGCCATATTCCTCCTTTTATATGCGTCTCACGCATTTTTAGATAATTGCACACATGTGCATATTTTTATTTATTTCTCCTGTGTCGTCGTCGTCGCAACTCCGATACACGGGGCCCGATTCGCCCCTGTGGTATGTACACGGCTGCTGTGTGAGCAGGAAATTGACAGGGGGACGTTTGTGCGTGCGCAAGGGCTTCGCGGACCACCCTGAAAGATATTGCGCGTTTCGCAATGCCAAGTGCCCCCACCCCCCCCTTCTCTCGAGATGGCGAAGGCAACCACTGGACGGACCTCCACGATGGTTTGCAACAACTTTTGCAACGCATTTATTGCTGCGATGTCTCTTTAGTCTTATTATTGTTGCTCTTGTGCGTGCTCTCTCATATCTGGGGGATTATTATGATTTCACGCATTCATTCCGTACATAGAAAAATCAAAGAAAATTTTCACGCTCAGATATTTTTGAAGATAACTTTGTAGGTTTTAACGCTGTTGTCGCAGCATCCGTATAGTTTTATTATAATTTTTAACGGCATACATATGCAATGATGATCATATGCATATAAATTTGTCGTGTCACTTTGTGCAACGTTCACATTTTTAATGTTGCCATTTTCTGCGCGCTGGAAAAGTTACATTTTCAGAACGAAAAAAAAACGCGCAGGCGCAGCGGACACGTCCGATGTGTGTTCAGCACTAATACAAATGAAATATGTCCTTCCGCTACTTACACAAAGATGAACGCGCAAAGTCAATCCGTACTTAGAAAGGTTGCACCACACATACATGTTACTGTATCGGCGACTGAAAAACGTTGTCATTTCGGTCCTAAGTTTCCGCGGATCTTTTCCAGCCATACGCTAACGCAGCAGATGCGCTTCAAATTGTTGCACTTGTTGCATTTACAGCGAAAATGACAACCACCTCTCTCAGTCAATCATACTTTCACACCCTGTTGACTTCTCAACGAACGCTGTCTTATTTGATTTTTTTTCAACAACAAAAAAACGCATTTCTGAAGACAGATTACAGGCAGGCGTGTTTAGCGTTGGTCTCAGTAAGCTCCCGAAGTTCCAGAGTCAATTTTTTTGCGTTTCTGTTTGCCGTGCGCAACCACACTTCGCTTCCTTCATTATGCCGTTTGTTTGTTTGTTTACGGTGGCGGCCGACTGTCTGGTTTATGATTGCTGCTGATCCTAGTTGACACACTGTCTGACTCGCTCCCCTCCCTAATGCCACCTCTATGACTTTTTCAACAATAAAAGTGTCCACCTTTATTGCTTTGTATGCGGCGGCGAGTTTCGGTTGATTTTAATGTTTTTTTGCGGACACGTCCGAATAATATTGTAATTTACGATACGACCAAAGAAAACGCGCATTTCGGTTCCAGATACCGCCATCGCAACTATAAACTGACATTTGAAATTCTTCAAATTGACTCTTCATTGCTCGATGCTCCGGCCACGATGACGGCGGTCACGAACAGTTCCAGTAAGTCTGCCCCGATATTTTGCCTTTGTTTCAACAGAATAAAAATGGTTTTTTTATTCGTAATTATTGGGCGGCGCGTCACGAGCAATTTCATAATTTATTGAAACTTGTAAAAAACCAACGAAAAATGCGGAGTATTTTTATGAGGTATGCGAGAGTTATTCGCATAAATTTTACTCGGCTACGGTATACAATTGTACAGTTGTACTGATGATCATTCGTTTTCACGCAAGTGCGGATTTATTTATTTCAAATTTCAATCGCCTGTAAGGACGCCTTTCCACTGCTGAAAACTTTTCGGATTGAAAAGTTTCGTTAATGGCTGTGATATGTTCAATAATGCTCAATAACAACAACATCCGTTGCCAGCTTGCGCCAGTGTTTTTGGACTACCACTGTGCCTTGGAAACTTTTGCACTATCTTGAGTTTTGTTTAATTTGGGGATAATTATTGCGTTTTTTTGATAACTGCAGTTGCAACGTTATACGCGCATTTGCAGGTGTTGCTGACAGCGGCTATGACAGCGCCTCCGAGGGAACCGTGAGTCGCGGCACGATCACGATGGAGGAAGACGCGATGTCACCTGCAACCATAGTTGACGTCGAGACGGTCGACACGCCGGATGAAGCGACACGCTCCCCAGAGCCAATGACGATGAATCAAGAACGAAAACCGCCCGAAGACAAGCTCGATTCCACCGACCACAAAGCCACACCGCCACGACTGATCGACGAGCAACCGGTGAAACAGCAATCTGCGGCCGACGTGCGACCGCTGCCGTTCGTGCCAATCAGCCATCACACGCCGACCACCGCTGCGATGTTCTTGAACTTGAACTTTAGTCCGGTCAGTTTGATGGATGGATTGATTGGAGAGTGATTGGTTGATTGATTGATTGATTGATTGATTGATTGATCGATTGACTGATTGATTGGTTGATTGATTGATTGATTGATTGATTGATTGATTGATTGATTGATTGATTGATTGATTGATTGATCGATTGACTGATTGACTGATTGACGGATTGATTGATTGATTGATTGATTAATGGATAGAATAATTGATTGATTGATTGGTTGTTTGATTGATTGATTGATTGATTGATTGATTGTTTGTTTGTTTGTTTGCAGACCGCCCCAGCAGCATACATGCGCAACAGTCTCCTCGGCAACTCGATGCCGCCACTGGTGTCGCCACCTGACCTGAGCAGCATGTCAGCTGCCGCCAATCAGCTGTTACTCGCGGAGAAACACGGCGAGCACGCTGCGAACAACAAGCAATATCTCTGTCAACGGTGTCTCAACCATGGACTGCAACGAAAACGCAAAGGACACAAGCCGTTCTGCGAGTGAGTGGTGGTGTCGCATTTTTGTCAATTTGCACCTCTCTCTCTCACGAAATTTCCCCAGAGACAACTGTAACTCCCTCGTACAGCTGTTTCGCATTAGCAACTGTTGTTGCTGTTGCTGACGTTGTTATTGAAACAATGTTTATGCCATTTTCTGCGCAACACACTGGGTCTGTCTCTGTCTCGCTGTCTGGTAACAGCAACATGACAAAAGCACTGTAACATTGAAACTACAACCATAACGTGCATAGACGTCTAGACATGCGCCATGTACAACAACGCGCACCGGTTAACGTTCGTGGGTGAAACCACCAAGCTCGAACAGACATAATAGTTTCGAAAAAAAAACATATGAGCGAGTGCATGCGAACCGACATGGTTTTTTGTGTGTCGTCGCGTTCCGTTCTCAACCGCATTGTCAACTTCGCCACTCATGCAAAAATAATCATGCACACACATGCAGCGCGGCCGCGTTGTGTGTGCGTGTGTGTGTGCAGAAGCATTTGTGAAAGCGCTTTGTAGCTTCTCGCGGGTGTGCTCTTGGCTGACCACCAAGATCGCGCGCTTTCAGTTGAATCAGACGGAACGCACACAGAGACACACACAGCGTGCATGCTTTCGATGCAAGTTTTTTTCATGCGATTCGCTCAAGCTGGTGGGGCCAGAATGCGGTAAAAAAAAGTGTGCCCAGGAGCGTTTGGCCAGTGTGTCTATGAAGACTTGCGGCCGGTAGCGGACGACGATGATTTGTCGCGCCGTTGTTATTGACAGACGTCTCCGGGCGAACCGGTTTATTGCAGGCCAAACACTTGCAGTCTTGTTACATTAGCGCTGTCACCAATAAGACACGGCCTTCGAACACCACCCACTTTGCATTGGGATTTGGTAAAAGTGATGCTAACGGGGGCTTGGTAATAAGACGACGAAAAAATGGCAACAGCGTGAAACAACTCTGTACAGGAAACCGTTCTGGTTGAAGATCATTTGAGAACTGTTCAGTCAGTCAGTCAGTTTTATTCTGCAGTGCACGGCATGATACCAGAGAAGTGTAAGACACCATGAGTAGGCACGCCAAAACTGTTGCTAAACCACTCAATTTGTTTCTCCTCCAGGTACGCCGACTGCACTTGCAAACTGTGCAGTCTGGTGGACACACGTCGCCAGTTGAACAATGAAATCAGCCGTGAGCAGAACAACAACAGCGATCATGTGGCCGACGGATACAACGTGCATGGAGGTGATTTTGTAAAAAAAGTTTTACCGTTTGGCGCAAAACTCACAACCTTGCGGTTTCTCGTATACCATGATAACTTCACCATGATGCCCAAATCTGACCGTTACAGTGCCGCGCGTTCGTGCGCCCATGTGCGCGCGCTGTCAGGTGCACGGAAAATCAGCGCCGTTGCGCGGACACAAGAAGCGATGTCCGTTCATGAATTGCGCCTGCAAAGGGGTACGTCGAAGGGGTTATTCTCTTTTCCTTAAGACCTGCGACTCAATGCGGTTGTAGACGTGAAAGGAAACTAGTTTCAATTTTTAGGTGGTAATTCAGAATAGCCTTAAGTGACCCGGCCTTATGAAGGGGTCTCGGATCACTTTACCAATTTTGAATTCCCGCGTCATGCATCAGACTGTTTACCCATCTATATGCGCGCATTGAGTCCCGTGACCAAAATAAAAGATCATCCATGCACTTGAATCAGAAATCTCGATCGCAGTGATTGGTTGGTTGGTTGGTTTTGCAATTATAAATGGCAATCAACTCATTTCCGGCATTTCTTCAATCTGGTCAAGTATAAAAAACGCCACAGACAAAAATTCCCGAAATCAACTTGTCCAAACGCCTCAGTGCATGCTGGTCGGCGAGCGACGCAGTCTGATGGCCGAGCAAATCCGGGTGCGTCGAAAGCAGAAGGCAACGCGCGGCGGCGGCGGCGCCGAGCCGAGCGTACACCAGTTGCAGTACCAGGCGGCCAAGCGTCACCGTCACCGGTACCACCAGGCACCGCTGCACCACCACCAGTTCCAGCACTCCGTGGTACCACCGCCGCCGGCCGGGCCACCGCCACCGTACGAGCACTTGTTGCCCGGTCTGCTGCAGCGTCAGCTGCTGCGACACCAACAACAGCAGACGAACGAGACAGCCGGGCGAATGCTGGCGGCTGAGCACGCCGCCGCACTGCACAGCATCAGTGAGCTGGCTTGGCGGTTTTTGTGTTGTGCTTGGACACTGCAGTGAAATCTAAGAGCGCGTTCATGTTGCACTATTTAGTGACCGCTATGTTTAAACATGGCTGCGCGGTCACTAAATACCGCAACATGAATGCGCCCTAAGCGAGACTGTAACGACATGGAAGAGAAACTGCAAAATTTTGAAGCGAATGCCATTCGTGGTAATCAAAGAAATGTAAGAGAAAATGCAAAATGTCAATCATGTCACAGAAAATAGCCGATTTCCAGTTGTGCCGCTTTTATTCCATCCATTCAAAAAAAAACTGACCACGACACTGGTCATCATGTTCAGTCTTTTCCGACTTTCAGCGCCAACTGAAACAGCTTTTGCGTTTTGTTTGCCTGCACCTTCACAATGTTCCACTTACTCCATCGTTCAAAAACGTCACTCATTTCCAGACTTCACCGCGAGCGCGCCGCTACTCGCCGCGATCGGCACGAGCATCGCCGGTCTCAGCAGTGCGCAGCTGGCAGCAGCAGTCAACCGCAGCAACAGTAGCAGCATCAGCGGTGAGCAGCCGCCGCTGTCCGACCGTCTCGAGTTGCCCGTGGTGCCGTCGGAGGCAATACGCCCGTCGGCGCTGCTCGCACCGAACGACCCATCAGCCGGCTGCTCTGCGTTCTCGCCAACCGCGGCCGCGGCCAACACCGCTAGCACAGTCACTGCTGCACCACGCAGTCTGCTGCCTCCGTTGCCTGCCGCGCCGCCGCACGTGCATGGGTACGTCGACGGGTTTAAGGCCCGTTTATACCGGACGTATGCGCATACGGCACGGCACGTCTCTTTAGGTCCCGTGTTATTGCATACCGCCGTTCATACAGACGTATGCATGTACGGCACGGCACGTCACTTTAGGTCTCGTGTTATTCCATGCTACTGTTCGTACCTGACGTACGTTGACGTACGTCTGCATACGTCAGGTATAAACGGGCCCTTAGCAGGACTTTGGTAAAATTACGAAAAAGCAGTTTTCTCAAACCGGACTCAAATTCAAACGCTCTCTGGTAGACTTTCAATTTCTATGAAATTTCACTTCGAAGTCTCTCTCTAGCGCAAAATCACCGTGTTTTTCATGCAACAGACAATGCAACGGCTGTCTGCTCGACCAGCTGCTGTGTCGGTCACTGCCACTGCACGTGCACCATCATCATGCGCATCAACTGCACCATGCTCACGTTCACCACCCGCAATCAACAGCGTTCCCATCCGCGTTATTGCCAGCCGGCATCACACCGGAGCGAGTGCGTGTGCCACCACCGACGTTAGCGGACTTTCAGGCAGCCTCGAGCGCCTCGTTTCTGCAGCCAATCCTCAGCGGCATTCTGCCGCCGCCGTGAGCACTTTTTTTGGTTGTTCTGTATTCGTGTGTTTCCTTGCAGTGTACATTTGGGTGGACGTTTTTTTTTGAAAGGAAAATGATGATTGGTTGGACTTTCGACACATTGGTTGGTTGCATCGGCGTATGTCGAATTCAGATGCCGCTAATCAATTGTGTCAGCAACCCCAACCACCAAGCTAAGAATGCGCGCAAATAGTGTTTGTGTCAAAAAATATTGGCATTTTTTTGGTCTCTGCTGTCTCTGCTCGTGGAACATTTTTTTGGCCGCTTAACATTTTTTAAAAAAAGTTCACACGTTGGGTTTGTTTTGCGTTTGGAAGAGCATACATATCTGGATTTACGTATTTAGGGGTATGAAGAAAAGATTGTTTGATTTGGTTTGAAATTGAAGCAGATTTCTTTGTGCAGTTAGGCATGTTATGAACATTTACAGTACAAATATGCTAACAAGAATCTTTCACGATCATGAGTATTGCAACTTGCAGTTGCCACACGTTATGTACTTTGTCAGTGACGAATGTATTCAGTCAAAAAAAAATATTTGTGCTTATTATGCATGGCATGGTAACGCAAAGTTAGTAAATTTTGTGCGGTAGAAAAATTCTATGATAACTTTCCGCTTTCACGTTTCTGTGGATGGTTCCGTTCCGTCTCTGTTGTCCCAAAAAAACTTCGATGTTTTTTTGTGCGTTACCCGAGTGAAGTTTTAAAACAGTTGTTTCTTTTCGGTATTTTCTGTCAATAATTTCAAATTCCAAATGCAATCGATGTTGCAAAATTCGTGTATTGCCATCCAATGGCTGAAAAAAAATCAAATTATGGCGATATTGAAAATGTCCAAACTCTTGACGTGCTAAGTTTGTTTCAAAACGACTTTCTTTGCGAACTGCTGTTTCCCAAAGGAAAACAAAACTTGAAATTCAAGCAGTATAAATCGCGGGTTCAAAAAAACTTGTTTTTACCAACTGGTTTTGTGGTTTTCATAAGCTGCATTTTGTGTGTTTTGGGTCTTGTCGTGAAGAATGTTTAAAATTTGCTTTATTCTGCAAAATAGTCAAAAAATGTGTGACATTACAAACCACGTAACATTATGTTGCTTAACAGTTCAAGTTTTTCTGTATAATTGTTCAGTTTTCTTTGTCAGAAATCGGTTGTCTTGCTGTACACAATATAATTGAGTTACAAATGTTGTATGTTTCATTTACTGACAGCGATTGTCTGGTACAAATCCGTGGTGTTGTTCTTGTTCAGTAAAGAAAGTTAAAAAATGTTGGATTATTGTATCGTAGAAGAAAAAATGCACATGGCAAGGATTGATTGCATTTTTAAACATAAATACTTGCTAACTTTGACTAGCCAATTTTTAAAATGAAAAAAAACTCAAAAGTAATTTAATTTCACACGGTAATCACAGACAGACTAGACACCGCATGGAATAGAGAAACCACGAATCGACTGATTGATAAAAAACGTGTTCAAAATTGAAAAAAAACATTGAAAACACACCAGCATTAACTGACATCGGCCGACAACGTTGGCTACAGTGAACCAGTGACATTGCAAGCGTCACACAGTTACAAACAAAAAAAACACAACAAAGAACACGCAGAATGATCGCATCAACCAAAGTGAACTGACGAATCCACGGAACTATCGAACAAAAAACATTTATGCCGCTTTGTCCAACTCCGCAATGATGTCTGCCTCTATACTCTGCAACAATCATTGGTCATTTATTGGGATCTGCGAGCAACTTGGATTAATGTGACAACCAACCAATGAGCAGTGCGAAAAAAGTTTTTGACGCCATCGAGTAAAAAACCCGGCCGTTTTTGACACTCAACTTGTATCGTTGTAAAGGGTAGACGAACGTCAAATGCAAAAAGAGCTCACATTTGGGTCGGTGGTGGGTGCGTAGCGTTTCACCGGTACACCCTGACGATTCACCAGAAACTTCGAGAAATTCCACTTGATGAAACTGAAAATGACCGAGGTTTCGCGCTTGTTTTCATTTGCGTTCGTGTTCAACTGCAGTCCGTTCTGAAGCATAGTCTGCCTCACAGGTCGTCTCACAACACCAGAGCCGCTTTGGGTCTTCAGAGTACAGGCTCTTTATAATGGCAGAACAAACGTTTTGAAACCTGGCGAGTGTACTCGCCTGCCATGCAACAGCACTCTTGCTTTTTGTTCTGCACTCAACTTTACTAAAATCAACCAATTTGTATGGTGGTTCTCTGCATTTCGGCCCGGCCAACATCATATACGCAGAATGAGGGGTGGCCTCATCAATGATGTGCCCCTGTTGAACCACTTGAGATAAAAGCTTGAGCAATAGCTTATTCAAAGAAAACAGATCAAGAAAACAAAAATAAAAAAAACAGATTGATTCAATGTGCGAAAAGAGCATGCGCCACAGTGCTGCAGTGCAGCTGATGCAGCGCCATTTAATGCTGACACGGATGCAAGCGGGCAGGCAAAAACAGTAACAACAATGTGAAAAACACGAATGAACTGACTCGCCCAAGGTGCCACCCTGTTTCGCCTTCAAGAACGCCCACAACGGATGCGTGTGCTTGCCGTTCACGTCGATCTTCGCGTACAGATCGTACGTGGCGCCGTAGCCCTGGGCAAACTCCTTGATTTCAGCGTTCGTACCGGGCTCCTAAACGGAAAACAAGTAAAACGGAATACTGACGTGGTTTATCAATTTTTTTACAGTTTTGCGACTCGTTTGTGGACGTGAAAGGAAACTATGACAGATTTTTTCAAACATGTCCCAATGAAATGACGTCATGTGCCGCCAAACATGCGCTTGCCGTTCACAGCAAACCAGACTTTTCGTTTAGCCGGTTTCTTCCCGTAAACAAATGGTGAATGTCGAATCAGTCACACCAAACTGACATTTTAGTGCCTGTACTTTGACAAACGGGCGTTTTTAAAACAAATGACATCATTTTTGTCCGGACACGTTTGAATAAATCCACAATAGTTTCATTCAGTCTTTATGTAACAATTCAAAGTCGCCTAAGTGACTCGACCCTATTTACGGACACGGATCGCTATGCCAATTTTCAACTCCCGCGTCATTGAGTTTCGAATTTACCTAATCGATGCGCGCATTGAGTCTCAGGACGAAAACAAAAGATCATAATTGGTTTCCATATAAGTTTCATTCACCTGATTGCCAAACTGGTTACACGGAAAAGCGGCGATTTCAAAGCCTCGCTCCTTATGCTTCTGATACAGCGGCTCCATTTGTTCGTAGTTCACTTTGGTTTTGCCTCATTTCGACGCGACATTCACGATCAGCACCACCTTGCTACTGCAAAGGGAAAACGGAATCAAAATATCATCAATCGGTGAATTTGATATTGGAACTCCTTTTTTTGAATGAGATCGAACGAGCTTCCACCACACAAGCAATCAGTACGATCGGTCAAGCCGCTTCTGATTGGGAAATGAACAGGCGAAATTCAGTTTCCCGCTTATTCGCGAAATAAAATGGATGGATGGACAAACGACTGAAATCACGGCAGAAAGAAACTACGACTGCATTGGCAGACTATGGTCCGTCAGCGACAACGAACAACAATAACGGCTATGTTAGCGTAGTGAGCCAGCGTTCGAGCGAGCCTTCGCGTTCGGAAGACTTAAGCGGCATTCATGTTGCAGTATTTGGTGCCCGCGCAGCCATGTTTTAACACCGTTACGCGTCACGAAATACTGCTTCATGAATGCCCTTTTAGACACGGACGCCGCATTCGGGTGATGCGACACGCGACACCTTTACGCAGTATCGACAACGAAAAAACAATGATCAAAAAAGAAAAAAAGTCCCCAACGCCGTGCACCAACCGGTATTTCTCCATGGACTGTTCGTTGCCGTCAATGTCGTCAGCATTAAAGCCGTAGATCGTCTCGGCTGTGCCACCGGAGGCGGCCATCTTGCAATTGCTTCACTTCGTCCTCGATTTAAATGAAGTAAAAATGAACTGGAGCTGAAATATAGAGGATCAGAAATTCCTATCACTGAAACTAAAAAAGCAACACAGTCAAAACCGGAGACATTTTTCAGTTTTGGTTGAGCAAACAAACCAGTTGTTTTTATCAAAATAACCGATTTTCAAGATAAAAAATCTACTTTATCGGCAGCAAACACGACACTTTACTTTACAGACATGTAACTTTTTTCAAGAAGTAAAAAATTAGCTACAAGGGCGTTCTTTTTTAGATCAGAAAAAACTTATTGCTCACTATCACCAATTGAAAAATCACCAAAAATATCATCTTCCCGTTTGTATCTTGCGACAAAAACCAAGAAAATCACGATGTATGCAAAAATAAAAGAAAACAGAAATCCGCAAATCCAGCAAAACATGTACCGTGATTTGTTAGACCGTACTTCCCTTGGACGTGGTACTCTCATAGGAATCATCATTTTCATCAGTTCACTCACTTTGCCGCGAGAAAAGCAATTTCATGAAATGAACGTCACCAAATGATGGCAGCCACAATATCAATGAATGTTCTAAAAAAAGTAAAGACACGAGACAAGCCGTAACGAACGAGCAAATCGGAGCACCAGTTTGGAGAAAATGTTGCGTTTTACAATTCTTCTACAAATCTTGCTTGGAGGAGCCGAGTTCCTTCTGAATGTCCGGTTCAATATCCTGAAACAAAAAAAAAACAAATTGTTTCAAATGAAACGTCAAACGCTGAAATGAATGAAACGAAGAAAGTTCACTTGCAGAACACAGTTCACTTCTTGGAACGTGTTGGGCGGGCTCTGCGCTGCGTGTGAGCAGCCCGCAAGCAGCCAATCAGCGGTGCTCACAAAATGTCACCCTCGTGGCCTGGTGGTAGTGCGTTCGACTGCAGTCTGTGCGCTCGGGGGATCGAGCCCCGCCGAGGGGTGTATAGGCACTTAATGACAGAGGACTCGATGGGCGCCCCACTCAATGGCGTTCTGTACGCTTCTCTGGGTTAGCCCTGGCTGAAAACATCGTCTAAAATCCCAACAACAACAACAACAACAACAACAACAACAATGAGCTGTTTTGTGTTTGCACTTTGCAGCAATCTCGACGCGAACCAAACATACGACAGGTTTCGTCTGCGGAGAGTATCGATTCACCGGCACACCGTCACGATTCACCAGAAACTTCGAAAAATTCCATTTGATGAAACTGAAAAACGGTCAAGACGATCAGGTTCAATGAAATGATACGAGTCTATTAAAGTGCTGGCAGGTGATAATGATGAATTGCTCGTTTCCAAGCCAACCATCACCCTAACAAACCGCACGTTTTTCCTGTTCGGATGAATTCATATGACAAAAAAAACGATATTATTCTGCACACGCACGACATGAAATGAAAAAAAATCTAATGGACGTGCGGAAAAGAAATACCAGTTTCAGCAACACAAAAATCCGACTGAATCCACACACAGTCAACTGGTACGAACATGGAAAACAACAAAAAAAACCAATCACACTGACTCTCCCAACGTTCCCGGTTGCTGTTCCTTGAGGAACGTCCACAACGGATGTGCGTCCGCTCCGTTCACGTCAATCTTCGCGTACAGATCGTACGTGGCGCCGAACTTGTCACGCGCAAACGCCTTGATTTCGGCGTTCGAGCCCGGTTCCTGTCAAAGTTTCGTAATTTGAACAAAAAAAACACTTCAGAATTTGAGAAACACACAAAAACGCAATTAATTGTCATTTCGCAAATGCACTTCGCGAATTCGAACGAGCGAGCGCACACCTGGCTTCCAAATTGATTGCACGGAAACGCGGCGATTTCGAAACCCTTCGACTGGTACTTTTTATACAACGGCTCCATTTGCTCGTAGTTGACGGCTGTCAAACCTCATTCGGACGCGACGTTCACCACCAGCACTACTTTGCCACTGCAACAAACAACAGCACAAAATTAGAAAAATATGTTAACATGGCACAAATTATGCTTGAAGCAGGTGGAATGGTTTGCGTTCGATGAAGCAACCGATCAAAACTCTCGTCTTGAATGTACCAATCGAAAGTTCTTTTTTTACACACAGCTGATCAAGTATAGGATTGCATTTTGCGCTGAAGGTGTTCATTTACCGTTCAGATGTCTTCGACAACTGGTGCCGCTGTTGCAACGAGAATAGCAATATAGCCACGTGCAGCAGTAGCCTCAACGGTCAACACCAAAATAGCGGTCATAAAACACCAAAATTCTGTCACTAAGCACAAAAACAACAAAAGCCATTAAATGCTGGCGGATGTAAAATGGTCGTGTACCGATATTTCTCCATGGCGACCTCGTGTCCGTCGATGTCCATTGCGCTGAACGCGTAGATGTTCGACGGTTTGCCGCTGGCGGCAGCGCTCGCAAACGCGACACGACCGCCGGCTGCAGTGAGCGCAGCGACGCCAAGCAACCGCGACAGCGAAACACCGACGCCGCCCGCGAGCAGACCCATGATGGCCCTCGTTCGGAGCCGCTTGAGAGCAACAGTGGACTTTTGAGTTGCGACTGTTTTCACTGCTGTGCGATGGAATTCTGAAATGTGAACAACGGCTTTTGCGGGGAAAGGCGTGAACAAGTACTGCTCTTGTCTTTCGGGACAAAGGTACTGGCCCAGAGGCCGCTGACCAATATCACGTGATTCACCTCGAACTCTAACACCAAACCACAGGAGTTTGGCGCAAGGAACGGTGGGTCGAGCTCACAGAAAAGTAGAACACAAGAACTTTTTGAGAAATAATTCGCAATGTAACTGCGACCCGTGAACAGACACGGTGAGTAAGAAAAAGTCAATACTGAAATCATCCACGTAAGCAGATTGTAATTTCATTGATAACAGAAACAACAGCTTTGTAACAGAATTCTCAGCACAAAAACTGGCTAACAATCAACAATCTAGAAGTCAACTGTCAATAACAATCTTTTCATGAGAGCGTCAGGTATTTTGTTCGCTTCACATCTGCCTTTCTTCGTCTCGTCCGTTTACTTGTGTTCATATTCGCGTGTGACTTGTCAGTGCGTTTATTCTAAAAAAACGAGAGGAAATGTCCTGAACGTAATGACAAACAATCGATCATAAAAAGTTACGATAAAGATAAGAAAAACGCCACAAAGTCAGTCCGGTTTCTGGTTTAATAGTAACTGCCTCTGTAGTCGAGTTGGTTGGACTGATTAGCCAGCACAGCGAATCACGCATTCAATAAACGCGTGCTAAATTCAAAATTCCAGTAAAACATTTCCGACCTTCACTTTCGCCGACACAACCGCCGCAGCAGTCGCCTTCCGTTCGTTACGCTTCTGACTGCGACTCTTCTTGGCCTGTCGTTTCTTAGCCCTTTGCAACCGATGCTGTTGTTGTTGCTGTTTCTTGGCACGATGACGAATCTTCGGGCCAATATGGGTCGGCAGCACTTTACGACCGCCAGCACGCATTTCTGTTTTTGTTCGTTCCAAGTCCGATGAACTTTCAGGAATCGGCCGATTCAGAAACGAAGCACCGGCGTCGTTCGATAGTGTATTTCGTAATAGTTCCAGCTTGCTGCCTCGATCGCGCGCACGTTTCTTCGCGCGTCTGTCGGTCGGTGGTGTGGTGTGCTGATGGACAGAGCGAAACATGAGATAATACAACCAAAATAGAACAATAGTGATGCATGAGTGTTTCGAAATTCGGTGCAGACACTCAACGTGCAGGTTTTCTGTGATTTGCTGATGACAAATGGGGATTTAATAGTCACCGCTTGGCCTCGGCTCCAACAAAAATGAAGAGAACGACTCGCAATTCCACTCACCTCAAGCCGGCGTTTTCTGGCGTTCAACGCGGCGCGATTCTCGAGCGAGAACTCAACGATCGGTCGCTGCAATATCAGAAGTGGAAAAAATAAGAAAAATTGAAAAAAGTTGCATTGCTTCAGACATAGATGGTCAAGTTTCGACGCATGATCACAACATAAGACTGTAACATAACATAACGCATGGCGGAGGTTCGCTGCACCGACGGCTTGGCTAATGCTCTCATCAGTGACGTGTGCCCCATCGCACCCACAACCAACAACACCCAATCACAATCAATCAACCATGACTTGTGTGATCCACTGTTTCGCTGATGTTTCAGCCAGACATGACCTCCGTCTGCGCTGGTCATCACTTTTGATTGGACGTTGTCGTGTACTGACGAGCCTCGTCGTACAGCCCGCGTTATACGCTTACCAGGTGACACCGCGAGACAAACAGTGCTTGCACGTTGTGATCACCTTTTCGTCCGTGAATGTCGTCGCATTGTTGTTCAGCTGTCTCAAACACGCGAGCGCATGCGCGTGCTCCGTGAATTCAACGAACGCGAAACCCTTCGATCGGCCGACACCGCGAGCGTCCAGTCGAGTCATGTCGCGCCAAATGCGGCACTGAAACAAAAGCGAAACTGTTCGCAAATATGAAAACTGGAGTAGCCTGCGACTTGTGTGGCGACCACAGTGGGACACTGTAAAATGCGCGAAATTTGTGCAGTCTGGCATTTGAACACATCTGACATGCCGATTGGCTGTGGCGAGTTGATTGGACCAATCAGGGAGCCAAATTGGAAAAGTAGCCAACAGCCAACCAGCTGGTTGCCCATGCTTAAGCAAACGAAGATCTTGATAGCCAGAAGTTCAAAAGCGTAAACATCTGTTGCACTTGCTTCTTTTATTTTCGCCTCTTTCGTGTTTGCCGCCTTCAAGCAGATCGCTTTCAATTTCGGATCGTCTACATTGCGAGGGATGTTGTGAATGACAAGTCGCGTGGGCGACACGAAAATGTGCAGATTCTGCAGTTTCGCGCGATTCGCAATCTCGATCTGAAAAAGAAACGACCCAACACAAAAATGAGACAATCAAAAATAATCAAAAAACAATCAAAAAAGTCACAAAGCAATCGAAGGCTCCTAGAATGGATTACCGTTTGACGTCTTTTAGCGTCCGCTTCGGACATGTTGTTCGCTTGTTGCGTTCCCGGTCGGATCACTGAAAAACGAACGGCTTTGAGAGTGTGTTTGAGAGGGTCGAGAGCCAACAGGAAGTGTGCGACGGCGTGAAGTGAACGATGGTGAAAAGGCACATATTTTTTCACAAATTCAATAGTTTTCCTCTAATGTTCTGTGAAAAACGAGAACGTTCAGACGAACACGCGACTCGCAACAGGTGCAGATTTCGGTTGTCGCGCGGCTGTTTCTCCGATCGTTCTTTGTTGAGTTCAACCGCTTTTTCTCGACTGACCGCCAAGCAGCACACCAGTCGACGTCCGTCTAGCATGAAATTCTGAAAGTTTTCGTGTTTGCTGAGCTGTTAGTTCATTTACTAAGCCCTAATACTCAAGCTTTCTTGTCTCAAGTGGTTCGAGAGGTGCACATCACTGATGAGGCCACCCCTCTTCTGCACATGACGTTGGCCAAACCGAAATGCAGAGAACCACCATGCAGATTGGTTGATTTGCAAAGTCTCATAGTTCAGTAGGTTTTTTTTAAAGACAAGACATTCCAATTTTGGTCAATACTTTTAAATAAAATAAATAAATAAATAACAGTAATTCGTAGTTCAATAGTTTCTCATATCCAAATCAGCATTTTGCTATTTACCTCTTCTGAATCACTAGCCACCGCCTTTGCCACACAGGCGTCCGCTGCACCTTTCGTTTCGAACGCAACGAAACCAGTGCCTGAAACGAAAAACGGCGGCCATGTTGGACTGATCGTACTTTCTCGACCAATCGAAATGAATATTTCCCGACCTTTACTGACCCTTTGAATGTTCCGTGCCCGGGTATTTACAGACGACCGCGTATTTGAGATCGCCAAACTTTTGCCGTTCAATAAATTCGGCCAATCTTTCGTCGGTTGTGTCGAATGACAAGTTTCTGAAAAAAAACCCATCGGACTCAAACGGACGAAATTTTTTCGAAAATAAAAAAGCAACATGGAAGGAGTGAGGAGAGCACCTTCATGATTGGCGGAATGAAGTGGACATTGAACGATTGAATGAAGCATCGTAATGAAGTAACATTGCACAAATGAAGTTCAGAACATGCCACCACGAGACCACACCCACAATCAACCAACCTGACGAACACAGTGCGTCCGTCCTCCACTGCCCCGTCCGATTTGTGCTCTCGTTGCTCAGTGTTGTTCTTAGCGCCCATTCGCTTGCCTTCACCGTCTGCATCTTCATTCGACTCTTCACCATTCGAATCGTCGCCGCCACCAGAATCAGACGCATCATCCGCTGACGAATGCTCAGCCTCAGAGTCAGAAATCTCACGCTCATTCTCAGTCTCGGTTGCCGTTTTGCCGCTCTCGACTTCGTTCGAGGGAGCCGGCTTGTGATCATCTGTGTCACCGTCACTGGCGCCCGGTTGCGCTGGAAACAGAACAGGCCAGTCAAAACGTTCAGAGATGAATTCAATTCACAACAGAAATTGGTACTGAATGCAGTTGTTATTCTGTTGTGGAGCGATTCACCACAAAGATCAAGCTGATGTTTATTGTTGACGTTTCAATGCCACACGGACATCATCATCAGAACAAAAGCCTTGGGTTGTATATGGGTAAATCCCACAGCTTATACAGTACCGTTAAACAGAAATTGGTACTAAATTCAATTCACTAACAAAAATTGGTACTGAATTCAATTCACAATAGCAAATTTGTATGTTGGCAAAACTTTTCATTCATCCAGTATTTCTGGAACCAAAGACCCCGTCCACGAGAGTTGGGCATTTGCGCTTTCGAAATCGGTGAATAATAACTCGCATAAGCCATTCATTGATAAAATTCAAGCAGCAACGCGTGTTTGTTGTGAACAAAACGAACTCCGAAACACTTGGAACCTGTACCTGCTGGAGCAATTGGACCGCACAATTTTGAGTTTCTGAACTGGCAAACAGATCAATAAAACTCTGGCGCCTTTTGGTTCAATGCACCTGTATTTTTCCGAGTGCCGCCACCGCCTTCGCCGTCTGCTCTGCTGCTCATGTACAGATCCTTCGGAATCGCCCAATCGACCGCGATCGTGCGTCCGTCGAATTTCGTCTGATTCAGTTTCTTCATCGCTTGCGCCGCTTCTTTGAACGTCGCATATTGAATGAACGCGAAACCGGCTCCTCGATTCGCGTCTGAAACATAGACGCACGGTTTGTTTGTCTGTTGGTTTATTTCACTTTTTCTCAACAAAGCGTTTTTGAGCAAAAAGTTTATATAGGCGCAGTTTTGAGCAGAATCAGAGTCTGCGTGGCCAACCCTTTCGCGACTTCGGTAAGCTCAGTTCCGCCAGCTGTCCGTGTGCAGCGCAAACGCGCTTCAGTTGATCGGTTTCTGTCTGTAACGCATGTTCGTAAATTGTCAATGTGATCACCAAGGATACCACTCACATTTGAAATCAACAACACACATAGAGTATTTTTTTTATTATTTCATTCTTCTTTCGTGGGCTCTGCATTTTGCTAAAAAGGCGACCGGTTTAAAGAAATGTAATGTATCTCCATGTACTTGAAAAACCCAACAAAATTGGTTTCATCTCACGAACGTACGTTGAACGGCAGATTCCGGACAATCAATCGCCACTTTTTCTGTCGTCTTCGTTTTCGCTCATCACTGTCACAGTCGTCGTTTGTAGCGTTTTTGTTCATTTCTACTTGAATGAAAGCGTGAGCGATGCAACTGGCAGTTTCTGCAATGTGAAAGTGCAGTGTGAAAACGTGTCTGTTTTGCGTGGAGACAAGGCACGACAAAAGTCAAATCAAAGTGAAAGTACGAATGGATACCACTCAGTACCGTGGGCCCAAACAAATTTTCGAAGGGGGGGGTATGGTGCCGTGGGGGGGTGCCGACCAAAACGTGAGGGGGGGTCCAAGTACCGTGGGCGGGGGGGTGGGGGGGTACACCCCCCCCCAGAGCACCAGAGGCCGTCGGGTGGGGGGGGGGGGGGTGGGGGGCACCGTGCCACCCCCCCCCCCTAACACCGGGCACCCCCCATCGGACCCCCCCCCTCGAAAATTTGGCCGACACCCCCCCACACCCCCCATGAAATTTTGTCTGGCGGAGACCACCCCCCCAAAATTTTCTGCACACCCTAAATTTTTTTCGAAAATCATGATTTTTTGTCTATAAAGTCTATAATATAAGCTGAATATATGATAACTTGACCATCTTCATTGTAATTTCAAAGATTTTGCAGCTAAATTTAGCGTTTTTCCTTTAAAATTTTGAGCGAAAAAATTTCATGGGGGGGGGTGCGGGGGGTGGACCCCCCCCCAGCAAATTTTGAAACCACGCACCCCCCCATGGGACCCCCCTGCGGGGGTCCCACGTTCACAAAGGGTGGACCCCTCCCTCAATTTTTTGACGGCACCCCCCCCCCCCCACGACACCATACCCTTCGAAAATTTGTTTGGGCCCACGGTACTGGTCCAACCTATGGAAACGTGGGGGGACCCCCCCCCAGGGGGGTCCCATGGGGGGGTGCATTTTTTCAAAATTTTCTGTGGGGGGGTCCACCCCCCCCCCACGCCCCCCATGAAATTTTTTCGCTTGAATTTTAAAGGAAAAACGCTAAATTTAGCTGCAAAATCTTTGAAATTACAATGAAGATGGTCAAGTTATCATATATTCAGCTTATATTATAGACTTTATAGACAAAAAATCATGATTTTCGAAAAAAATTTAGGGTGTGCAGAAAATTTTGGGGGGGGGTCTCCGCCAGACAAAATTTCATGGGGGGTGTGGGTAGGGTTAGGGGGAAAAAAAAATCCGGATTTTTTTTTTAAATTAAAAAAAAAAATTTTTTTTTTAAAAAAAATTTTTTTTTTACAAGTTAGGTTCGTTCGAAGCGTCTCGTCGAGCTGAGTTCATCTAGACTATTTTCAGAACGATCCGGGAAACTATAAGAGCGAAAATCGTGTTTTATTGAAATTATGTCCATTTCATAGAGGGAAAGTTGCATTTTCAACAGTAAAACAGGGCAATTTTTCACGTGTACTTGAATATTGAACCGTTCTTAGTGGTTCCTCTTTAGAAAATTACCAAAATTTGACTGTGTTCAAAAATTCCTGTTTGCTGTAGCTAAGTCGGCAACCCCTGTCGACCCGGTCGCCCCCCCCCAAGACACTTACTTTCAGGTTCAACCAGCTATGCTATCTGCCACATGGCGAGAGCCCACTCTTCAAATCATCGTATCGAAAACACGTACCATGATTTCGCGATCACGTTGCGGGCAACTGACAGACGCAAGTTTAACACGTTAGTTTAGCTCAGCACGCAAGTTTTAACATGTGGCCATGTTATCGGGTATCTGAAAAACGGTCGTGTGATGTGGTATTAACCAACATCTCCGCTCAAATTGTTTAACAATATATCGCACAACTCCATTGTAGACCTATAACATACGCCAATCAACAAGATATCATGTTCATCTCATGGCCTACCGACTGAAAAACATGTTCTAAGTTGCAAGAAAACGATTTCTGAAACGATATTTCAATTCAGTTAAGTCATTTCAACGCTAAAAATTGACTCTAGAAGTCATCCAAATCGAAAAACATGGAGTACGTCGGTCAAAATGACCAAATAATGACATTTACCTAAGCACACAAAGAAGTTGGGAAGAAAATTTGGTTTGAACTTTCAAAAAATTATGCCATAAATCGAATTTTCAGAGCAAAGTAGAAGAAAAAATTTTCAAATTTTTTTTTTAAGTTTGAAAAAAAAAATCCAAATTTTTTTTAAAAAAAAAACGAAAAAAAAAATAAAAAAAAAATTTTTTTTTCAAAGCCCCTAACCCTAGGTGTGGGGGAGGTGTCGGCCAAATGTTCGAGGGGGGGGGTCCGATGGGGGGGGTGCCCGGTTTTAGGGGGGGTGGCACGGTGCCCCCCCCACCCCCCCCCCACCCGACGGTCTCTGGTGCTCTGGGGGGGGGGGTCCCCCACCCAACCCCCCCCCCGCCCACGGTACTGATACCACTACCCACAGCTGAAAAAATCCCGACCGACCGCACCGCCCCGCCGACCCACCCTTGGTGTTCTGCCGCAGTCAGCGAAACATTTTCGTAAAACTACAAAGCTAAACCGGAGCTGGAGCTGATCCCTGATCCCAATGTTTCACCCCTTCAACAAAGCTGTCAATCAAGGCACTTTCACTCAGTACCGTGGGCCCAAAAAAAATTTCGAGGGGGGGGGTATGGTACCGTGGGGGGGGGGGGGGGTGCCTACCAAAAAGTGAGGGGGGGGTCCAACCTATGGTAACGTGGGACCCCCCCAGGGGGGTCCCATGGGGGGGGGGGTGCATTTTTTCAAAATTTTCTGTGGGGGGGGGTCCACCCCCCCACCCCCCATGATAATTTTTCGCTTAAATTTTGTAGGAAAAACGCTAAATTTTGCTGCAAAATCGTTGAAATTACAATGAAGATGGTCAAGTTATCATATATTCAGCTTATATTATGGACTTTATAGACAAAAAATCATGATTTTCGAAAAAAATTGTAGGTTGTGCAGAAAATTTTGGGGGGGGGGGGGGGTGTACGCCAGACAAAATTTCTTGGGGGGTGGGGGGGTGTCGGCCAAATTTTCGAGGGGGGGTACGATGGGGGGGGGGGGGTGCCCGGTTTTAGGGGGGGTGGCGGTTGGCACGTTTTATGATATTACGCTCCAGTTAACTCACGCTCTACAATTGGTTGTTCTCGGACATTGCTAAAACGGACCTGAACCTAAAAACCAAACCTAAGCCTAATCTTAAGCAAAACCTGTTCCTAACCTAATCCTAACCTAAGCCAAGCCTTTTTAAGAAAGCAAGAATAAAAATAACTGCGTTTTGAACGAGTTTATGTTGAGGGCGGAGCGTGTGCACGCGCGCCAGTGGATCATGAGCAATGAGCAATGCGGATGCGGGGCAGGTGCATATCATAATGAAGCTTTGCGCTGTACGGTGCCCCCCCCCCCCCCCCCCCCCACCCGCCGGGCTCGGGTGCTCTGGGGGGGTGTGCGCCCCCCCCCCCCCCCGCCCACGGTACTGCTTTCACTTTGTTAAAACGGCTTCACTTAGGATTAGGATTAGGTTTAGGATTAGGAACCTACAACGACTTCATTAGGATTAGGATTGGGCTTAGGATTAGGAACCTACAACGACTTCATTGAAACCGAACCAAAACAACAAAACAGACTGTAAACTTGGCTTTGGTTTAGTAATGTAGGCAAAGCAAACATTTTTCACATGCGTTTTAATGAAACATTCAAAAAGAAACACGGTACCCGACAAGACCTGGCGCTTCTTTTTTAAAACGCACGCGCACCTCGCATCCGCATGCTCATGCTCATGATCCACTAGCGCACGTGCACACGCTCCGGCCCCAACAAGAACTTGTTCAAAACGCAATTGTTCAGACATCTTCCTTCTTGAAAAGGCTTGGCTTAGGTTAGGATTTGGTTAGGATTATGTTAGGATTAGAATTAGGCTTTAGGATTAGGATTTAGAACTGGGTCCGTTTTAGCAATGTCCGACAACGAGTGTGTCGGTTTTTAGAAAAGAAGGGCAACCCCGACAAGACACAAATCATTTAAAAATAACCTTGCACAAGATACCCATACCGGTGCGCATATCGGTCAGAAAAACGTGATTTAGTCTGCAAGCGTTCTGCTCGGTTTATGCCGGCCGAACTGTTTGCCCCCTGAAATTCGTTGCCCCCAATGCATGCGAAGAAGGTGGCGTTCCGCCGGGCCCAATGTGACACGGCAGCGGGAGCGAGTGACGAAGCAGAATGTTACAGCCCCGATGGAAAGGACAGAGACGACCATTTTGACGGTCCTCCACACGCCTTCACCCTCTGGTGTAGGGTTAGGGGAAAAAAATCCGGATTTTTTTTTAAATTAAAAAAAAAATTTTTTTTTTAAAATTTTTTTTACAAGTTAGGTTTGTTCGAAGCGTCTCGTCGAGCTGAGTTCATCTAGACTATTTTCAGAACGATCCGGGAAACTATAAGAGCGAAAATCGTGTTTTATTGAAATTATGTCCATTTCATAGAGGGAAAGTTGCATTTTCAACAGTAAAACAGGGCAATTTTTCACGTGTACTTGAATATTGAACCGTTCTTAGTGGTTCCTCTTTAGAAAATTACCAAAATTTGACTGTGTTCAAAAATTCCTGTTTGCTGTAGCTAAGTCGGCAACCCCTGTCGACCCGGTCGCCCCCCCCCCCCAAGACACTTACTTTCAGGTTCAACCAGCTATGCTATCTGCCACATGGCGAGAGCCCACTCTTCAAATCATCGTATCGAAAACACGTACCATGATTTCGCGATCACGTTGCGGGCAACTGACAGACGCAAGTTTAACACGTTAGTTTAGCTCAGCACGCAAGTTTTAACATGTGGCCATGTTATCGGGTATCTGAAAAACGGTCGTGTGATGTGGTATTAACCAACATCTCCGCTCAAATTGTTTAACAATATATCGCACAACTCCATTGTAGACCTATAACATACGCCAATCAACAAGATATCATGTTCATCTCATGGCCTACCGACTGAAAAACATGTTCTAAGTTGCAAGAAAACGATTTCTGAAACGATATTTCAATTCAGTTAAGTCATTTCAACGCTAAAAATTGACTCTAGAAGTCATCCAAATCGAAAAACATGGAGTACGTCGGTCAAAATGACCAAATAATGACATTTACCTAAGCACACAAAGAAGTTGGGAAGAAAATTTGGTTTGAACTTTCAAAAAATTATGCCATAAATCGAATTTTCAGAGCAAAGCAGAAGAAAAAAATTTCAAAATTTTTTTTAAGTTTGAAAAAAAAATCCAAATTTTTTAAAAAAAAAACGAAAAAAAAAATTTTTTTTCAAAGCCCCTAACCCTACTCTGGTGTAGTCTCCCGCCGCGCCGCAGCCAACGCCGCTTGCCCAGGGCACCATGTGATCATTGACAACATCAGCAACGCACAACCTCGTGTTACAAAGTTCACGTTCACGTTAACTTTCACGTTCACTTTCACGTTCACTTTCACGTTCACGTCCACGCATTCTCGGTGCGCGTTAAAGTTAAGCTCTGTTTTTCATTACAGTAATCCAGTGGATCGCGTGCGCGGCAATGGCGGCTTATCGGTGGCGGCGAAAAATAAAAGAAAATAAAAAGAAATGCAAATTTTTCCAGTTTTTCTCATGTTTAATGTCAAATGTTACATTGTTGAACTTTTGAAGATATCAAGAATTGGTAAATTGGAATGTTCTAGCATGATGTTTTGTTTTCGTGGCAGTTTAGCTTTTGGATTTTTAGATTCCAGATTTTTCTCGCAGTCAGTTCTCTCGCAGTCAGTTGTTTTTTTTTCGAACACGTTCTCGTTTTTTTATATATATCTTGTACGGTGCCTCGCGATTCTTTCGACAGTGTTTCCATGCGCGAATGTATTTTCTTCTCATGGTGCTCGCAATAAAATCGCAATTTGAAATTGAAAAGTGTTGGCTCTGCTGGATTAGAAATTAAGTAACTTAAATCACAATTTAACTTCAAATCTCACGCATCAGGTCGCCTTGTCACACCTATTTTTCTTATGGTGTTCGCAATAAAATCGTAATTTGAAATAAAAGGGTTGGCTTTGCTGGATTACAAGTAAATTAAATTTTACCACAATTAAATTAAATCTCTCGCATCAGGTCGCCTTGTCACACTCGGTTTTTGGTCAAAGCTGCTGATTATGACACCCCGCCCAGCGCTGTGGCTGATCCATGTGGATAAAAGCACTCGATAATGACAGAGATGAGAGGGCGGCATGAAATGAAGAACAATTGAATGTTTTCTTAATTTGCGCACGCGTTTTGAGTCCAACCCCGCCACCACGTGCATCGAGCGACACGTTCGCCAATCACTGCGTGCCACGACATTTTGAATTCGGAAACAGGAAGTGCTCTCGCCACTAAAGTTGCTCAGTCTCACCACGAATTCCAGTTGTTTGTTTGTGGTGCTGTGACTTACAGAGTTGACCGTTTTTTGAACTCCAACACAACGAATGTGATTGTGCTTTCAGTTTTGGTTTTGCACTGACGTTGCTCAATTCTTATCAACACAACACAGAACACTACTCCCTCCAGTCAATAAGAATGAATGCATGGTGAATGATGTTTACAATATTCTGCGGTGTTTGATGCCCAATGTCAACCATGCAGTGCGTTCACACCAGCACTATCCGTTTTGCATGAAAATAAAATAAAAATTGTCTATCTCCAAACTGATGACCCACCGTTTGTGTCACGACTGATCAAACGTCGTTTGGTTTCTGTGTCTATTGCAATTCTTGCCGTTTGTTAAAAAACAAGAAAACTGCCAGCGCTTCAATGAGTTTCGCCATTTCATTTAATCATTGAATAAAGTTTATCCAACATCACTTATTTTGATAAATTATTAGATGGGCAATTCGACATTTTCCGGCTGTTCGTGTGCATGTCGTTAACGCAAGTCACTGGCAGGCTGCTTCATTTTATTATTCCTACACACACATCTGATTTCATTCAATTCAAACGACAGAACGTGTGACTGCTCGTCAACACTACAGGAAACGAAGAATAGAAGCACTTTCATCAACTTTGAAATGGTGTCCTCACGTTCTAGAGTTTCGTTTCACTTGTACCGCACTCTGTTTCAGTTATTAAAGGTTGGATGCAGTGGTTCGTTTATTTTTTCAACGATTTGATGCTCACAAGTTTTGAAAAGGAAGACAACAAAATCACAACGATGTCGGCCATCAACGGTAAATGCTCACTGGCAAACCATGAGCTCGTCGACAAAACAAACAGCTTGGAGCGCTGTCGACCACGTCCTCGAGGATTTCGACATCTGGTTGAGTTTCGCACAGGCCCATTACTGGCGATAGCTGGCGGCGTGCCGATTGCTGCAAGCTGGACGGTCATTACACTCTCTTACTGGCTACACTGGGAGCAGATACAGAATTTCACTGCGTGCTCGGATGAAAAAGCGTTTTTTCCAGCAGCTTCATGGTCAATAGGTATGTTGTGCAGGGGGGTGGGTACAATTGCGGCTTTCTAAATGCGGCTTGAAGAGTTCCGGCTCACTCCTTGCGACCGGAAGAATTCCAGCTCGAAGAATTCCGGTTCGAAGAATTGCGGCCCGGCGAATTCCGGTACGGACATTTCTTCGTTGACGATGACGAACCATTACGTGCGTGACAATGAAACTAAGTTTCCTTTATTTTTCAATACTTTTCAATCGTCCAGGCATCTACCGCCCGCAACGGTACCTATGGATGTTGGCCATGATCATTCATATTCCGGTCGGTATGTGGCATGGCATCGTGTTTCGCGATTTTTTTCTCAGCTCGAACACACCCTACCGCGACTGCCTGTGGTATCGTTTCCTTGTGAACGTTCTTCCGATCTACAATGTCGGTGAAGTTTACTTTCTGGCCGCCGTCAGTATCTTGGATGTCGAATCGAATTTCAGTAAGCGCACAGTTTCTCAGAGCGTTGGGTCATCATAATTTCATAGGTGTGTTTTTTTCAGCGATTCACGTCACCTGCGCTGTCTTGTGGGTGTGGTCAGTCTGTGGTTACATGTTTCACATCTTGTTTCTGCATCACTTCTCCGGATATCGTTACAAAAATAGAACGGTTAAGCATTTTTGTTTTTGTTTTTATATTGCACCATTCATACTGCATTCATTTTCCTCTTGTTCATTGAGAAACCGTGCGCGACTCACTTTCGTTATGCAAACCAAGTGAAATAGCACTAAATCTTTTTTGGCGACCTGGGGCTAACTTGTTGATTAGTTGATTACGCACGATGCAAGCATTTCTCCGCCTCCACGCAGAGTTCATGCATCACCGAATGCGTGTGTGCGTAATCAACCAATCAGCTAGCACTACAAAATAGCCAGACCGATTATAAGAAGCGGACAGTCATGAATGACGCAAGCAACATGCAAAGTGAATTTGGTGGAAAGGCGGATTTTCGATTAATTTTCAAGGTTGTTACGGTACCGTGAATCTTGTGTCTTGATTAAAATTTTAACCCTCCGACGAATATGACCATGCAGAAATCAATATTTTTCAGACACGCCGGTTGTTCTGGCTAAAGCTGGTATATTTCATTGTGTCGGTCATTTTCGGAGTCTCAACAGCAATCACATACCCGTACTACAGTGCACATTGCGATCTTCTTGGTGAGTAACAAAAGCCGGGAAACACGCTTTCAATAAAAATGTTTTTCCACGTAGCTGAAAATGCGCTTTATTCGAAAAAAAGTTCTGGGGTGAATTTTTTCAGTCGAACCTCGAGTTTTGAGGACGGGACCAACATGCTAATCTAAAGCGAATCCCAGATGAACAACTTCACGTATCATGGTGCATAGTTTTGCTTGATAATGCAGCATACACAACATTCGGCATTGCGGAGTACATGATCGGCTTCCTACAAGGAACCTTTCACCTGCTGCACATTTGGGAGCTCCGTGGAAGCCGCGTCGGCATTTACGTGCGCCATCCACCGGTCTCTGACGACACCGCGAGCGAGCAGTGCAGCCCAAGGCTGTTGCTCAGTGGTGACAGCTTCATGGAAACATCAGACACCACCACCAGCAAGAACATCGCGCGAGTGCCATCGGCTGACTGTGACTGTACTTAATGCCAGTTGACCGGTGCGATTTGTGCAAAAATGTACATTTCTGCAGTGTGCTGTGTGACGAAAATGGTTGCATTGAAATTCTTACCACAAACACACAGATACAGTAAGACCAGTACCATTGAAACAAAGCCTTTTCTGAGAAAACTTGGAAATTTATGTTTTTGGGTTGCTACATGGGTCTCCGTATCTCATGCTGTCTTAACAGTTTTAGCGGAGCATCCCGCATTCTTGCGAAATAAAATTAAAATGAATGAATGAATGAATGAAAGAAAAAGTTGAGATCATGAAGCCTGCTCTCAGCCGAGCAGAGCTTTTTTAAACTCATTATGATATCCAGTGACATTGAAGCACTAATAAATGTTTATTCACAAGTTCTGATATAAGATTGTCAAGGATCGTTTAATAGTTGCTGCCGTTGCCGACCTACATACAATATCATTTGTTGTTTAAGCAAAAATCTGCTCGGCATGTATCAGATAATAAGTTCAATTCTTGCACCTCTGAACTTTATCTGACAGGTGTTACATGATAACATTGATAAACAACACAAATTGAAATGAATATGAAACGGCTGCGAAAAACCACCAGCAGAAAAACAAGTCGTCAAATTTAGTCTCATAGCAGTTTTGTTTACGTAACAACGGTGTATTATAAGCATGCAAGCATCGTAGTTAATGTAAATGACCATTTTACTCTTATTTCATCTGACGCTGATTATCATGAATGGGAGTTTGAATAATTGAATTCAAAGGTCAAGGCTCGTGTGTTGCCGCTGTGTTTTTATTGTTGTAGTGTTGCTAACACTAGGTTCCGTTTTCGGGTAACCGTAAAAATGTGCACGTACATGTACCTAGTATTTACTGCGACAATGTGAGTTTTTTTAGGTCAATGTTTGCACAAGGGGTGGCAGTGTATCTTTGCATCATTCGCCCAATTCAGACATGAAGTACCGTATCACATGGCTTGCCTGGTTTAATTTCATTAGAAAGTTTTGAAAGCTCAATGAATTAGCTTGGATTGCGTGGTTTGGGTCGTAAACGAACGCCCACCTGCTTACTGTTTTAACTCACTTTTTGATGAAAAAATTCAATGCGTAATTCCAGAAGCAGCAGTTGACTTCATAGTGAGTTGTAGTCGATTTCAGTTCGTATACCTTAAATTATGAAACTGTTCCTCTGAGAATTAGTTTCCTTTTTAATAACAGTTACAGTAGATACTGAAGAATAGATTACGAAGCGCATAAAATAATAATAACGCATATAATAATAAAAGAAATTGGAAGACGTACGCGTTTATTATATTGATGGCAAAGCAGAATTTTCTGGTTTTCCGCGTGCCTCAAATAGATAGCATACTAAATAAGCAACTGTCTCGGCGTGGGTGTATGTCTGAGAAAGCGTAAATATCAATGAAGTACCACAAAGGTCATGACTCGCCATGAATACAATATGTTTTTGTACTTTCTATTGTTTACATGTATTTAGATTATCAGTGGGCGCATAATATTCAGTGCGTAACAATGAGTAACATTCAGTTTGTTTCGATAGCAATATCATATATAATATATATAGCTGATCTTCTTGCGAACCAACATTAGTTTTACTTTTTGAACTTAGCTCAATCGAACTGTAATGTACATACATTGTAGCTGTAAACTGCAACAGCTTTGTTGAAAGCCTCTGAAATTCGGATACATACAACAAAACTGCCTGAAGCCAAGAGATTTGGCATGTTGTATGTATTGAGATTTGTCCTTTTGTAGAGTTTATTTTAAGGTTAGTTTTGTTTGCTTTTTTAAAGTTAGTACATGTCACTCATTCCCCTCTCATCTAACCAACCACTCCACCAGATGTTCATGTCATGTATGTACATGTAATATAATTTTTTTTGGGTCCTGCGACTCGATGCGTTTGCAGACGTCGAAAGGAAAACTACTTTCAATCTTCATGTAGTAATTCAAAATAGCCTAGGTGACCAGGCCCTATTTAGAGGCCAATTTTTGCCAATTTTGAATTCCCGCGTCATCCATGAAACTGTTTACCTATCTATGCGCGCATTCCGTCTCGAAACCAAAATAAAAGCTAGTAGCTCATCGAACAAAGAAATGAACCGCATTACAACGGCATGAAAAGCCTGTCTTACTTAAAACTAGACGTTCAATTGCGGAAATGAATTTTGCATATTTACGCACGATTAGTATTCAAACAAGCAACTCTCTCGTTTCTCACAATAACTCTGCTTAATTCTTATGAGCTTCTTTATGTGCACTCAAATTCAAGCCTGTTATTTTTGACTTCGTAAAATTGCAGTATCGGACGGACACTACTTACTGTATGTGCAGCAATAAGTCTTCTATCTGGCTAAACAATGCCTGGCTTGAACACCATACGCGAACATATGAACTCAAATTCATTGCGTTCAATCTGTCACATTGCGCGGGTACGCGTGCGCGTGACCCTCAATCCACGTGAGCCCCTACCCGTGAGCCCTATTACTGTCCATTGCCGCTGACGCTTTCAGACATCCGGGTTGATTACCAACTGAATCCGTCCGAACGTATGTGTTCAGACAAAAAAAAATCTTTTACGCTTCCTGTTTTTCTTCATGGTTGTATGTTCGTAACTTTGCTGCTATTGACGTTTTACAACATTACATTCACTGTATTACAACAACCCGTTTGAAGGCACGAATCAGAACACTGAATATGCATACAGCTTTGTGAACCTTCGGCTTGACTGCGATTGATTGTAAAACTGCTTGAGTTCCTGACTGCCGAATTGGTGACGTAGCGACGAATTCGAATTTGCTAACAGTTGAGAGAGCGGTCGCATTTTTACGTGCGACAGTAGCCAACCCATTCAATCCTGCCGCTGTGGCGGTGGGGAATTGGCCCAGCGCCTCGTTCTGTTAGTACGTTAAACGAGACCAGATCGTACTGCAATTGTTGCATGGTCCGAAACTGTCGATTTATTTCTCTGTTATTAGACTATTTCTGCTGCTCAGTCGTGTTGCGAAATTCGAATGCCAATCAGACAAGTTGCCACTTTTTAGGAAAGGGAACCACTTTCCGAGAAATGGATGTTTATTTCAAGGGAATTCTGTCGTTGAATTTGCCATTACTTTCGCGAGTTCGAGAGATGCCAGATGTTTGGACAAAAATTTCTTTTTCGGTTCTTCTTTTTCATGGTTGTATATGTTTGTAATTTTTTTAATGGGGGGGGGGGGTTTTTTTTCTTTCATCCATTTGGGGCACAATTTCATCATTTTCACTGCAACCAGCGACTGAATTCGCTGGGTATGTGTTTCAAACAGGTTTCCAATAATCCCCCATTGGGGATTATTTGTGGGGGGATTATTCGGAAACTTGTCGTGGGGGTGGCGGTTTATTGGTGGGGGGGGGATTAATGGTGGGGGGGAGGTTAATGGGGGTAATACGGTATCACGTTATTCGCGCAGTGTGACTGTGAAACACACTACAAGTGCGCGGAAACTGTCGCGGATGATCCGCTTGAAAATCCGCGACAGTACGGTTACCCGGTGGTCACATCATGAGGACACTTGAACGCCATAAAGTTTTTACTCAAACGGATTTACTATCGGTTTAGGTTTGGCGTTGCACACGAGCGGTTTCGACCATCCACTTTCAGGACGAACCCCTGCTCGCACGCTGTTGCTTAGAATGAACCGCTCTTGCCAATGATGTCTTGTGTGAGTAAACAGTTTCATGCATGACGCGGCAATTCAAATTGATCAGGTGATCCGAGAGTCCGAAATAGGGCCGCGCATCATTTGGGCGATTTTGAATTGCTACATAAAAATTGAAACTTTTTTCGAAACGGGTTGAGTCGCAAAACCTAAAAAATTTATACCTAGTGCTCTTTGTCACATCTGTGCGCAACATCTTTCAAAATCGCATCAAGCATTTTCAACTTTTGGGGCATCCTGTGGAAGTTGCTTGGCTGGGCTATTATAAAGTTCTTGTACAGCAAAGTTCAAACATAAGTCCACTTTTTTGCGCTTTAATTCCAGAAGCCATTTGCGCTTAAGTGAAGGTTCCATGCCACCGAAATTGAAACACGCACAACGTGCTTACCGTAAAGTCTTGCATATAAGGTCTCCTTATATAAATTTGAAAATCAAAAATTTCTGAAAAAAGTGGAATTTTGTGTGACAACCTTATAAGTGGGAGGAGGTCTTATAAAGCGAAGATTAGGAATTCCGGGCCTTATAAACGGGGTGGGATTTCGACCAAGTTAAAAATTTGAATTTTTTGGTTTCCCGCCGTGTGACACTCCGCCCACTTTTAGGTGGGGGTCTTATAAATGGGAAGAACCTTATATGCAAGACTTTACGGTGTAAAAAGACGCACCGTTTGCTCGCACCTTTGGTTGTAGGTTTTGGATATCTAAATGCCAGAGTTTACCCGACGTCTCTACAAACTGAAGCAATTTTTGTTGATGAAATGCGCAGCTTTTCTGCTAAAATGCAGTTGAATTCTTTGCTCTCGTTTTGAATCAAGATTGTACCATGTAATATCTAAAAAGAATTTGTGATTTCCTTTGCACAAAACCTGTAGACACTAGACAGTATCATGAGTCCAGACCATGCATGTTCGAAACTTGCGAAAGTAATGATTTCGATGTCATTATTAAACTGATAATTTCTGTTGCCATTTTCTCTGAAAAGCGCCATTTGGATGAACTTTTTACCGTTTCATACGGCTTTGTTTTTAAAAGTACATGTACGGTGGAGGGGAGGTGGTCCTCTTCCTCTTTAACGCTGTAAAGAAAAAAACGTTTAAACAGAACACATCCTACTGAACCACCCTGTACACAAGCGTTAGGACGTCAGGTTGGCCGAACAAATTACGCATTTGTGGAAGCTTCAATTCTTTGGTTTCTTTGTTACTACAGTACTACAGTACGGCCGAATAAATGAGGCAGTCCATCAAGGCGGGATCAGTCGCAGACTAGGAGTTGTCTTTTTCAAAAATGCCAACATAATTCGCAATCATGTGTGCAAGGGAGAAAGAATGCACAGAATAGCGCGGATAATCGATTAGTTTAAAAAAACGAGTCAAATTTGGCACACAATGTGGTTTCTGAACGTCTTTTTTCTTTCATTCAAATTTCGCGCACTCCTTGAACCCTGAAAAAAGCTGCCATGTTTAATCGGCCATACCGTATTTTCGTTGAAGTCTGCGCACGCTCAAACCACGACAAATAAAAAGCCTTTTTAGTTGCACGCATTTTAATCATATCATGTTCCTAGTTTTGTCGCACCGCAATGCGTCTGTCACGATCAGAAACCCCAAAAGACTCATAAACATGTTTTCAAGACAACTTTTGCAAAACAGAGTTATTAGATCTGTAAACTATTTGAGGTTTTTAGACCGGTTCGCGGGTTGGTTTGAGGATACAAAAACACGGTGAAGCAAAATTTTACAACTTGATCCAAGTGCACTGGATGGTTTTTGAATTCAGCAAATGTTGTTTTTATCAAAGCAGTGTACCAATCTACCATGTAATTTGTTTTAGTGCAAAACTTTTTATTTCTTTCGACCTTTTTACAACCGTTTATTAACGACATTTACTTTATATACCGTATCCGTGGTGCTTTCAACAATAAATCAGTTCATCTAAACCTAATTGTGTCTGAAATTAATCGTGTTTTAATCAATCATGTTTGTGCTATTCTGTTTGTTCTTTGTTCATTGCACACACGATTTGGGGGCAAATTGACACTCTTGTAAAAGACAACTTCGAACTCTTGTAAAGGACAACTCCGTGTCTGCGACGAATCCCGCCTCGATGGAGAATACAAGGACTGCCTAATTTATTCGGTCATACTGCATACTTAACGAAAGACGGCAATTGGTTACTCATTTCCGTAACGCATTTCAAGTCCAAAACGCGCAGAGTAGCGTTTGCAAACTTTTTGTGACAAACAATCCAAACAGAAACCTTAGGAAGGCGGCTAATCAATAAAATAATTCAGTGGTTTTCTCATTGTCATATCATATGAGTCAAACTTGAACGAACCATCCGAAAGCAAAAAACTTGTTATGTCATGGTCTATCAGCCGAAAATCAGTATTCGTCTATGATTTCATTGTGGAATTAGTTTCAGAACTCATGATTATTTCTGCGTTTATATTCTCACATTCTTATATGTATTCTTGCATTCTTAAGCGGCCCTCATGAAGCAGTACTCAATGACCGCACAGCTATGCTTCAGCACAGCTACGCGTCGCTAAATACTGCTTCATGAATGCCCCCATTATAATTTGTGCTCACTAAATCGCGTCTCCTGCGCTTGATTCAGGCAACACTAAACAAACGGTCGCCTCGAGTAGATTCAACCGCGAAATAATGGATTCCATAGTGGAAAAACAGTGTCGCAGACGCAGCAGTCGCCACGCGTCGCCGTGCAACGCGGTCAGCAGCGTGCTGTGCGTCGGTGTGTTCATGCTGCTGCTGCAATGCGCGTGCGGCGCTCCGGTGCCGGCGCCCGTCGATATCGGACGTCGGAGCAGCGAGCTCGAGCGACCGCAGGACGCCGAACTGAAGCTGGTGACACAGTTGCTCGAGGAGATGAACAAAATGTCTGGCATTACGTTGTGTGAGTCACTGGAGATCACTCGGTATATAACATAAGATAACATGGAACATGGCGTTCTGTACGCTTCTCTCGGTTAGCCCTGGCTAAAAATGCCAACAACCAACAACATAACGTTTAGCTGGAACAGTTCAATCAGTTCATATGATGCATACCTGATTAGCGCGACAGTGAAAGGAATGACCACCTGTAAGTATGTTTGTTTTATCCGGTCACTTTTCTCGCAGTATGGAGAGCATGCGAAACTTTGAATAAGAAGAACGAATCGAGTTTAGGTTGAAATCTAACACCCGTTTGAATGGCTACAGTTGAACTTTAAATTATGGGGAATCAGCTGATTCGTTGGTGGTTACGGTATGCATGCTTTCTGTGCAAATCAAACTCCGCCCCCACAGTGACGCCTGCACAGAAAACAAGCATCACACCACCACCAACCAATCAGCTGATTCTCTGTAATAGAGTTCGACCATAGGTATGTTTTCTTGCAACTTTGACCCTGTTCTTTTTCTTTCGCGTGCTGTGCATTCTACGAAAAAAATGACAGGTTTAAACAAACATACCGTATTCTAGGGATCAATTTGAGTCAACAGTTGTGAGAACAAAACAACACTTATACCTTTTTGTTAAACTAGGTGAAAAATAAGTCTTCACGTTCATATAATTGTGTCCATACTTTTTTTCTTAGTGTTTCTTTCAAAAAACGTAAAGCACAAATTGGAATCAAAGGTTGATTCCGTCGCTTTTTACTAAAATCAACATGAGTTAACGTATATATCAATACTGTTGTTTTCAGTGATTAAAAACCCTGCTGGTGGCAGTAACACGAACGTGAATAGCAAATGCAAAAGTAACGTAAGTTTCGGACACGAATTCGACGTTCTCTGCAGAGCACTCAACAACTGAACAACCCACGACAGCGGAACAACAACATCGACCACTGACAACAGAACAACGACAACAACAACAACAACAAAAATGCAGCTGAATCTTGTACAAACTTCTTCAAAACATTATGTACATTGTACCTGCTTCTCAGACCTGCAAACCAGAGACCTGCGTTGTGGCATATCATCATAATCATACGTTTATTTGCAACTTCTTCACCGGTGTTTTCTTGATCTATTCTTTCCGTTTCTCGTTGTTTTAATACATATCTAGATACACAAAGTATGTGAATGGTACAGTTTTCTTCAAAATGTGCATGGTATAGTTTTCTTCAAATATGCAAAATGTAGCTCTTACTTATTTTTTTTATTCACACACAAAAAAAATAACAAAATCCCAAACAAAGTGGTCATGAGAAACCGGCTTGTTACGCCGCGTCACAAGTTTTTTTTGTCGTGAGTGTGCAAACGGCGTGCGTTATGTGCACTATTTCTGATCAGTAAAATTGTTGCATTGCGTGGCCGTGGCGTGGCATTCTGATCACTTCCAAAGCACCGAATCGACGGCTGCGTGTTTGTCGACGATTTTCATTGATTTGAGTGTCGATTTTAACAAACTAACGCAATGCATATCATAACTTTCATGTCATGTCACACGGTATTCAAAACAAGAGGAATCTTCAGATAATCAATACGGCAACTGTTGATTCCGGTGTTCCGGGACTACACAAATCAGCAATACAGTACAACAATCGCCAATCAGAAATAGTGTACAACGCTCACAAAACTGGTTAAAAAGCAGCGTAACGGGGCCACTTTCGTGTGACAACCTTGCTGCGTATTTCGTAATTTTTTTTGTGTGTTGATAGTGGATATGACGCTTTGACGTCGCACACGTTTTTATCCGATGTTTTTTTGATTTTCAACTTTTTAACTTCCAAGGCACCACAGCTTATGTTCCTTACCTATGTTTAAGGTTGAGGAGGTGTCATCTCATCAATTTTTGTCATCCACATAAACTGATTCTGCGTTGTTATACAATGATGCATTTCCAGTTCACTGTTCGTGCAAAAAAAACATGTTTGAAAAAACAACAACAGCTATGGAAATGAAAGTCTTGTTGCGCTTTGTTGGATAATTTCGGTTTCGTGCTGAATTATTCATATCTGCGTTTCTCAATGGTGCACTGCATGTCAAGCGCGACAGCAAAGATTCACGGCAACGCGTGGACTCGCCGCGAGACGAACGAACCAAGAAAAACAGTTGCAACCAACCGCATGGCCCACAGCTGAATGCGGCTCAGTGCGGCTCGATTATTTTTGTTGGATGCTTTCGAAAAAAAACACACCGCATCCGATCGGCAAACATAAAAAAAACTCACTGCTTGTCGCTGGTGTTGGTCCAGTGCCACGGCTGCTTGTTTTTTTTGCTCCAATATTCAGAAACAGCGCCGTATCAAGCATGACGCAAGGATATACGTCCATATGTATATCTGAGACTGAGCGCTGAGTATTGAAAACTATGCACACTGTTTCCGCTGCGTTTTTGGTGTCCCACTTTTCAAAGCCGCTCTACCACTGACTGTCATGTCCCGAGCGTCCAATGCGCTATTGCGTGTTGAGCTTTTATCGACGAAAACTCAAAACGCACTGAAAACTTCCGGCGACTGTTTTATTATGAAAGAAATAACGACAATAATATTTCCGATATCGGAAAATATCGTTCACGATCAGTCAAAGTTTTAGATTCATAAACTCCCTTAGCCGAATTCAAGGTATTTAGACGAATGCTCAATACGATAGAGCAACACAGCGACTGATTAACGTTACGGACCAAGCGGCAAAACGAAACAATCATCACAAGAATAAAATGAAAAAATACAGTTTTGTCTACATGTATAAATTTGAAACTGTTGTCGTTGTGATGGCAGAATAGAAAAAAAACCATCACCAGCAGCCGCACGAACGACCGTTATTTTCAGCAGTGTTATCGCTCATCGATTAGTGCACCATTTTTGCGTCACTGTTCAAGTGGCATACACCACGGGACACGAGGCGTCCGTGACACGAAGCGCATGGACGAAATGGGGTAAGCGGACGCACAACTACACCCGCGAAAAAATACAATTTTCGTCACAAAAGAACTGCAAAAATGCCTGCTTTTCATGATGTTTTTCATTATTTTTTCGTCCACTACTTGGCAATAAGTTTTCCATCGTGCGTCGCAGTTTTCATCTTCAATAGCTGAGAGTCGTCTGTGCGTGCGTTGTGTTTTGGTATTTTTTTTTCAAAAGCCACAGCACTACATACTACATCAGTCTCATTTCTCAGCGTCGCACCTGCACCGGACGCCAGCCTCCTGTGCCTCTTTTGTGCGCTGCTTTTAATGACACACACCCGTGGAGAAGAACGCTGTAGCCACACGCATGTTGGCCTGGCCACTAAATTACCCCAGCAGCTTTTGTCGCCCCGCGTGTTGTTGTCTGGTCGTTCGGGATTTTTTGTTGCAATATTGCAATCAGTGATGTGAAACCTTGCGAATGAACGTCGCTCCGGTGTTTATCGTTTGCCGGGCTTGCTTTTGTTTTGCGTTTTTTTTTCACCTCGAGAAACAATCGTCCACGGACGATTATGCGGCGCATTTTTATCGGAATCGTATGGCGTTTTTTTGGTTTGCAGTCAATTTGCGCTTCTGTGTCGCTCCCAGAAAGATCCCAAGTGACTCTGAGATACAGAGCGGCATGACAAACACACACATACAGACGGACGGACACACTTCGCAAGTGCTGATAGAAGCTCAATTTGATACTTCACAATGGTGTGTGTGGATCGGCGCCACACTCACCGAAAAACTGTTAAAAAAACGTTTTTTTGTGAATTTGCAATGCTGGTCCGATGTGAGGAGACAAAAACTAAGACGACAAACGGTTCCTGCTGAGATCCATTCTTCTGTGTGTTACCTGCCCCTGGAAAAACCCATGCCAATTCCCCTGCGATTTTTCTAGCGCAGGCAACCGTTGGATAATTATTCTTGGAAAGATTCTTGCCAACACACTTGACTCAGCGTTTCACACCGGCGCATATGGACGGACGCAGAATGGAAATAACAATTGGCAACACAACGCGGAGTGCTCACAGCTCATATTATTATTCTCCGTGCAGTGTCCGCTGTAGCAGTCTCACAGCTTGTTTGTGCCCCTCCCCCCTCAAGCTAGCGTACATTGGCTTGGCGCCCCCCTCTGGGCTGCGCATAAGTGTGCGTCTATTGTACAAAGTTATTAGCATGCTCATTAGTGAATGCCGTTGCAGCGCATGCGCCGGCTTGCTTAAACTGAGCGAAACAGAGACATTCAGACAGGTGCAACTTTGTTCGCAAACGGTTTTTGTCTTTTTTTGCGTTTTTGAGCATCGTGTGCGCATTGAAGCAAAATTTAAAAAAAATATTAAAAATTTACAAATGGAATAAAAAGCAGCAGTTTTACGTTACTTTCTTGTTCTTATCGTCTAATTGACAAGCCAGTCTCATTTTCACTTTTGAAAGAAGAAAAACAGATAAAAATCTGTTGAGACCGAAATGAAAACGGTCCATCACCACTGGACACGCGAGTTACCGTGCAATCGCGGGAACATGAAAAAACATCAACATGAAAATACCGCCGAAAAGCGAACGCACATTGCATGATGAATAAATAACTAACAGAACGGTTGCGTGTTCGGCGCTAATATTTCCGTGGTTGCTCTTTGCTAGCCGGCGTCACGTCATCAGTGCGCGCTTTGGTTTCAATCTGTCAAAACACCGTCTTCTGATTAGCCGGCTAGCGCAAAATGCCGGCGACAACGAGCGACTGTCAGCTTGGTGGTGCTGATAATAATGACGCTAATAAACAAGACACCTCGTCGATGACGCCGCGCGAGATGCAGAAGTTCCTGACGGCAACACTGCTACTGTGCAGAGCGCAACGGTTAGTTGCATTATGCGCATGCGGCGACTGTAAGCACACGCGAAATAGACATCAGGCGGCTAATAATTCACGGACGCTGCTTGCTTCTCTGCTCTTTGCTCGCGTGTGTTGCTGTTGTTTTGCCGGTTTGTCGGATTATCAGTTTCGTTAGATTCTGTGGTCTCTGATTTCGTGCTGTCTGTGTTCGTATCGCTCATTCGACGACTCTCTGGGTTTGTTTCGTTTTTGGTTTCAGTGTTCATGTTGTGTGCGGAAGACACGTTTGCAAAGTTTGCCGCCTTTTGAACAGTAAATCAATCAAGAATTTCAGTGCCCCCTCGTGTATTGTGTAAAAAAAAACAGCAAATTGCAGAAAAATGCCGCGTCTATCAGCAGTGTGCTCCGTGTACACACTGAAGGCGTCATCATCATCATCATCAACATCATCGTGTCCATCAACGAGCACATCAAGCAACCACGCCGTGCCGGATGCGTCCACTCAGTCGCACATCAAGCCACTGTGGCGTCCGTGTGTCACCGGTGAAAACGGTCGACCACAGGCGGTGCCGGTGCACGTTTTCTACGACACGCGGCGTGCCTCGCATCGTATCATCTCGGTGCAGGCAACCACGGTACGGAGTTTTGTATTTGTGTGCATGTTGCTGATTGGCTGCCTTTGTGTGGCGTTTTTTTCGGTTCCTCCACCGGTTTTCTGAAACTCGAAGATGCCAAACTCAGTGGCGTGTGTGAATGGCTATGCCGTGGGGTGTGCAGATTGCCTTACCACGAGTGCGGACAGCCTCGCCTCTCCCCACTCTGACCTGGCCTCGTGGTACCAGTGATCTGAGCTCTGTTTCGATTTCGATGACTTTCGGCCGCTGAACCGGAGCAGGAGCTAATCCAAATTTTTTTTTTAACATTTAGCGAGCAATGTCAATATTCAATGCGGTAGGTCTGGTCGATGTTTTTACGCACTGAAACTTGCGGCAATAATTCCCATGATCAAATTGGCCTCCGAAATTGTGCCAATCTGCGAGTACAAGAACTACACAAGATTCGTGTATATGTCCTCGAAGTCTGTAGACAAATGCGCACACTGCAGCATGTACAGAAACACGCGCAAATTGAATGCAGTTTTCTGTGTGTGTGTGTGTGTGTGTTTGTCAAGTGCTGAGAGTGGCATGAATAGAAAAAAATGACCAAGCTAACCGCCGCTTTGTCAAATCGTGTTTTTTTTATTATTACTGCAGTTTGTAAGCAAACTCATTTCCACAGTACGAATCACTCATGTTTTGCAGGCCATCATCAATGTGACCATCAGCGCGGCGTTGTCTCTCACGCGACTGAGCAGCAAATTCGTGCAGTTGGTCGACGCAAACACGGGCGCCGTCTTCGGCCTGGGATTTGCCGACGAACAGCAATTGCATTCTGTGAGCGTCCTGTGTGCACCCGTTTTATGATGATTTTCTGTGTCATTTTTATTGTTCCATCTTATTCGACTGTCCCTATTCGGTTGTTTTTTCGTCATTGCTGTTTTTTTGCTTGTGACTTTTCGTTCTGTGAGAAGAACATCTCAAGTCGAACATGACATGAATGTTTCTTATTGGATCTCATGAATATTCGGTGTTGACGTGTTTGGTTTCCATCTGCATATTTTTTTTGTTTGAAAAACTCAATTCAGTTTCTTGACGGCGTCGCAGAGATCAAGACGAAACTGAGGCAGGCCACTGCGACCAACGGCGTGTGCACAAGCACGACCGACTTGAACGTGAGGGGAAGCTTGCGCTTTTTCGATATCGTTATTTTTTTAATCTGCAATCGATCGAAACTTATTTCAAGCTATTGAATTTTTACAAAAAACAACCGTTTATCGAAACACGCTTTATGGTTACAGATGGCTGCCAGTGGGACGCACACAGCAGCAACGCTGGACACCGCTGACTCGGCGACGTTGCGCATCGAAAATGAACGATTGAAAGTGGCGCTCGCTGAAAGGTCGGGCGGGACACATTTTGAATAATGGAACTTTTGCTTTTTTTATCTGTTTCAAATTATATGGAACGGAACTGCGCGCATAGCTCGGTGAACGCTCGCCAGTGGGAGAAACAACTGACGAAACTGCAGCAGACGAACCAGAAGTTGAGCGAAACACTGAGACGACTGGAACAACAGGGGCATCGTGTCGAGACGTCAACAACACTACCTCAGGTGCGACTCGCTTCTGTTGAGCATTGAACACTGTTGCACCATCAATGCAGCCAATCAGCGTTGTTTGATCAGTTTCGCTCTTCTTGATCAACGTTTTTTTTTGTCGCAGAACGGCACCAATCACGCGAACGCGCATCATTGCACCTCACCGAAGCATCGTGCAACGCCGCCACCGGCATCAAGTCACCATCAACTGCAGTCGCTCTACAACGAGATGGGCGAACGAATCGGTGATCTGGCGCAGTTGCATCGACTGTTGCATGAGCACATCGTACAGATCGACAGCACCACCACCGCCACAACAACAACAACAACAACGCTCGCGAACACAACAACGCTGACGAACAGCATCGATTCCGACCGGACGCCCACCGCAGAAGACGCGAGGAATCTCGAGTCGTATTGATTTTTTTTCGTTTTGATTGGTTGACACTTTCTGATTGTTCTGCATACGCAGAAGAATAATGCACATGTTCGTGCATTTGTTGATGCACAAACCCGTGCGCTTATTGATGCAGTCACCTCAGTTTTCAGAAGCAAAAAGAGCTGCATCTGCGTTGTTTCTAGAAGCAAAAAGGCTGTCAGTTGTTCCTTTAAAAGCACTGGTTTGTTGCGCATGTGACTCGATAAGTGCATAAACATGTGCAGATGTTTTACGCGTTTTTTCCAAGACGCACTTTTTGTCGGATGACGTAATTGGTTTGGTTACATTCGATTTTCAGGTTCAAGGTTTGCTTCCCATTGCCCCAGTCTTTGTCAGTTTTGTGTCAAATCAGTATTCGCGTGTTGTGTTTCTCTTTGTAATTTGTATTCACATGTTTGCCACGGTTTTGCCTTGTCATTGCATTTTGCCGACTATACATATTTCAAGAGCTTTTGTTTCGCGAAAATTCGAAGAAATGAAACTTCTGATGATTTTATTTTGCCAGCTGTTCTCATAAAATACCAATGCCGACGCGAGATGCAATTGAGTCGAATATTTTTTTCATACTTCCACATGGTGAATGAATGGAACGCAACAAAAAAACAGCAAAAACAACACGCAAAACACAGTGAACACAAGACAAAACGGAAAACCGGCGCGGAATCATTTCTGACGTGCTGACAAAATTTCTGTTGCTGTTCTATCATTCGATGGATTTTTTTCTGGAAACCTATAATACACGTTGTCGAAAAAAACACCACGATTCAAACGAGTGAATCTGAATTGAACAGCTTGTAAACCACCAAAGAACTCCAAAAACTAAATTTAGGATCGATTACTTTCGTTGCATTCGCTACATGTGAGCAGAAAACAAAAATAAAATAGTAAAAAACGAAAAAAACCGCAAATGTTTACGCATTAGGAACACGGAATAAGAGAACGGCCAAACCAACAAAAGAATACCAAAAACCAAAATTAAACGTGACCAAAATGAAATGACTAACAAATGAATATTTTCCGAAAACATGATTTCCAGAGAGACCAGATTGTTTTACGGTGTCAAACTTCAATGAAACCTGAACACCATTTTGGGTAGTAAAGTATTTAGACTGAGTAAATTGTGATGAGTTTTAGAGACCATTCAAAGAAAAACAAAACCTGTATTTATTAGCATATCAGTTGAAATCGATCAGTGAACAAGAGAATCCAATGAGTTCGATTGAGCTGACTGAGTGAGTGAATTAGAGAACAACTTTTTAATTGACAACTCAAAATTCACAAAACTTGGAGATCAAAAGTGACAATAACTGATGACAGACTGTTACAAAATCGAAGTTGGGATGATGCCGCATTATTCAAATTTACCAATGTCTGACAATGACACACAAAAAAATCATTGTGATCTAGCCTTTTTTATAACGAGATCAAAAACTTGACATCAAGAGGAACAAACATCATGAGCGCAACAGAGTGATTTAAGCAAAACGAAACCTGTATTTTGTGATCGAACAAAAAAGGCAGAATTTCTTGATATGTTGATCGTTTCTTGGGCTTAAAATTGAGGAGTTGAAAATGAATAACGCCAATTGGAAAAACAAATGAACACAGAAAAAACACTGGCAGTGTAACTCCTATTACCGCACAATTTTATAAAACCAAAAAAATTATCGAAAAGATCACGAAAATAAAAAAGCACCCGACAAAAATCAATAATGCTGCAGAACTAATAACATTGACAAAAACTTTTGATACGTTTTTTACCATTATCGGGTTGTGGAGGGGAGCATACAGATACGGACACCACGAAACATAAAAACTGCTAAAAAATTCATCTCGATCAGAAACTTCGTTCAATCGGGGATACCTTCAGTCCCTTTCTAAAAGTAAATAGTAAGAGTATCAACATAAAATCTGATCACCCACAAACACCAACATGTACCATTCCATATACAGCTCAGAAATTTACAAAATCGACACAGAATACAACATATAGCATACTTACATTGAAAACACTGAGTTTTTCATCAACTTCGGACAAAATGCACCCAATTCATTACAGCAAAAACATACAATTGGACGGATCGAACAAATTTAGAAGAATAATTACCATTCCGATTATGAATTTCATATGTTCGCGTGACATTCAGATAAAACGATATATAAAAAGAAAGTATCGTGTCTTCGACAGTTTCAACCTGCCACAAAACATTTGCGAACTTTTTCTTGATGGGATCAAATGAAACCTGTAGATTTTGGACAAACTGAAAAAAAAAACTGTAAAGTTGGCATTGTTTTGTGACGATCGAAACTCGAAAAAGACGGAATCAGAAATAAGATTATGAAATAATTTAAAAATTACGAAGTATCACCAGTGTATCGACACCACTCGATAAAAATACTGACTATGGTTGTTTCATTTATAAACTGAATAAAAAGCGATAAAACGAGAGGTAAAACTGATTGAATGTTCTGACACATTTGTGTGCTCCGATGATTTCAGCCAAAATTCTGTGATCTCTCACAACTTCCAAATCATTCCAAAACACAAGCTGTCGAACATTCTCGACTGAAATTAATTGCTTGCTTAGAATTTGCTAAGAGCTAAATTCAGCAGCAACGTAAATCGCAGAATGTAAAACTTTTCGACGAAAAGAATACTGCACGAAAACTATGAAGATAAAACTATGATTTCATTCGAAAAATAATTCAATAAACCTGTTCATTAAAAAAACACAAAAAAATCACAAAATCGACCATTCATCAAACAGAAAAGCCAAAAAAATACACGCAGGAAATAATTTCCGATAATCTTGATAAACCAAACTCGTAGCAGAAGAAGAAAAACATCCAAAGAATGCTGGCATTACGGAATACTGCTCGAATCATTC
>JASANC010005379.1:0-24808 GCA_030248135.1 Theristus sp. LFF4_11
CAACCTCGATCGTTTAAGCATGTTACGCTATGGTTCCTACAACCATACGAACAGGTGCGACGCCACGGTTGGATGTGAACTTTTTATTGGATCGGATGGACGAATAAAAATGAAAGAATGAGTGACATGAATGAATGCATGAATGAAATTATATAGGTTTGATTGCACCATAATGATGCAATACAATGCAATAGCTGTGTGATGTAATACAATGCAATAGCTGTGTGGGTGTGTGTGCCGTAACAAGCAGACAAAAAAGGCAAACCAATCAAACATACAAAAACCCAATGCGTCTCCTGAAAAACAACCAACGTTCAGCAGTGTGCGGTGCTTTGGCATTGTGCAAATCGTTGTCGTTGTCAGTTGACGAGCTCTGTTGTGCCCGGACGGTGTCCACAAACAGCAGCCGCGAATTATTCGCGATTCCGCCGGCGCTCAAATGCAGCAACGACGGCGCATTCGGCGGCACGTCGCCAAACGTCATCTTGCTTTCCGGTCCACTGCTCTCTCTGACATTTTGCAACAAAAATTTTACTCGTGGTGAACAAAAGTTGTGCAAGAAACATAGTTGTTTTTTGGGGGGGGGGGGGCCTGATTTGTATACATTCTTAAAAGTGATTTTTTTGATTTTTGATCTGAGGTTGCTTGTAATGAGTCGTTGTAGGTTCCTAATCCTAAACCTAATCCTAATCCTAAGCCAAGCCTTTTTGATAAGGTGAAAATGATCAATTCAGTTTTTGCATTTTTTTCTTTCCTGTGTTATGGAGGAGGAGCACCGGAACTGCAGATGCAGCTGTTTTAATAATGATGCATTACGGGGGGGCCTGGGGGGGCCGGCCCCCCCCAAAAAATTTTCGAATCTATCTCTATCAGACAGGTTTTTTCGGCTCAGCTATTATCTATCTAAAAAAATTCTCAGCCAGCTATCTATCTGAAAATTTTTGTCTTCGAAGACATAAAATGAGTCAATTTTTGACCAAAATTGACCATTTTTGCTCGTAATTCTTGAAAATTTCGCTAATTTTAGGTAAAATACGCGTTTATACTTGATTTTTAGTGTATTTTTAGCATTATTTTGCTGTTTTTATAGCTTTTTAGCGTTTTAGCTATCTATCTATCAAATTTCAAAATTTTGACCGCCCCCCCAAAGTCACATGCCCCCCCACCCCGCGGCCCCCCCAAAATTTTCCAGCTATCTATCTATCTGGAAAATTTGCTCCAGCTATCTATATCGGCCCCCCCCCAACCCCTCGGCTCTGGAACAACTATGGCAAGAAAATTTTTTTTTCGTAAAACTACATTCCTAAACCGGAGCAGGAGCCGATCTCTGATCCCGATGTTTCACGGGACATAATTCCACAGACAACAAAATACATCCTACCAATAAAGAAATCCCACGATTGCAGAATGAATAAGCGTCCAAAACGGCTCTGTTTCTGAGTGCCACTGTTGAATAAGTTTACTGAAGTTGCAGCTAGCTCGTAGGCTGGCGACCTTGCCATGGTCACCACAGGCGAATGCTGACCGACTTACGGTCACCAAAACCAATGCGCTGAAAATTGAACGTGGTGTGATCTGTTCTGAGCAAACGTGAATCAAAAACGGCAAATGTACTATCGCGGCCCAAGAGATCGCGGCCTGAAGGATCGCGGCCTGGACGATCGCGGCCTGAAGGATCGCGGCCTGGACGATCGCGGCCTGAACGATCGTGGCCTGGGACGATCGCGGCCTGGGACGATCACGGCCTGGGACGATCACGGCCTGGGAAAATCGCGACCTGGGACGATTGAGGCCTGGGACGATCGCGGCCTGGGACGATCACGGCCTGGGACGATCGCAGCCTGGGACGATCCCGGCCTGGGACGATCGCGGCCTGGGACGATCGCGGCCTGGATTGATCATGGCCTGGGACGATCACGGCCTGGGACGATCGCGGCCTGGGACGATCCCGGCCTGGGACGATCGCGGCCTGGGACGATTGCGGCCTGGGACGATCATGGCCTGGGACGATCGCGGCTTGGGACGATCACGGCCTGGGACGATCGCGGCCTGGGACGATCGCGGCCTGGGACGATCACGGCCTGGGACGATCGCGGCCTGGGACGATCACGGCCCACGGAGTTTTCATGCGTTGTCACCTTTCCAAATGGCCTGGCAATTTAGGCGCTCTTCACTAACGCGTGGCCCAAGACAAAATAAATGGCTCTACACAAAATGAATGGCCTAACGATTTGTATACATTCTTAAAAATGATTTTTGTGATTTTTGATCTGAGGTTGCTTGCATTGAGTCGTTGTAGCTTCTTAATCCGAATCCTACGCCAAGCCTTTTTGATAAGATAAAAATGATCAATTTCACGTTATCAAAAAGGCTTGGCTTAGGATTAGGTTTAGGATTAAGAACCAACAACGACTCATTGCAAGCAACCTTTGATTTATTTTGTGTAGGGCCATTCATTTTGTCTTGGGCCACACATTAGTAAAGAGCGCCGCAATATTTACCCGTGGCATCGTCGCAGGCCGCGATCGTCCCAGGCCGCGATCGTCGTAGGCCGCTATCGTCGTAGGCCGCGATCGTCCAGGCCGCGATCGTCCAGGCCGCGATCGTCCCAGGCCGCGATTGTCCAAGCCGCGATTGTTCAGGCCACGATCGTCCAGGCCGCGATCGTCCCAGGCCGCGATCGTCGTAGGCCGCGATCGTCCAGGCCGCGATCGTCCAGGCCGCGATCGTCCCAGGCCGCGATCGTCCAAGCCGCGATCGTTCAGGCCACGATCGTCCAGGCCGCGATCATTCAGGCCGCGATGCTCCGGCCGCGATCTAATGGGCCGCGATCTAACGCACGCCATCAAAAACAACAGTTTCCATAATTTCGTCGCGGTTCTTTGTGAGCATAAAACAACGTGGGAAAAACAAATGATGAAACAAATGAAAACAAATAACAAACAAACATTGGGGCTGATGTGTTCGAATAAATGAATAAAAACGGGCTTGACTCCATCTCCGTTTTCATTAAGCACTGAAAAAAACTTGCACGAAACGGTTTTGAGATTGAAAGACGCAAATTTCGCCGCAACCAACCGTCTTCAAAATCACTTGTGCAGCTCACAATTCCAACTCAACTTCAAATGACCGTTTTTTGCTTATTTCCACCTGTCACCTGTTCAGCTTCAACCGCACTGGAATACTGCGCGCTGAACGTGGGCGACGTCGTCAAAGATGATGTTGAACTTTGAAGTCTTGTGCACGGACGACAAACCGTTGCGGAGGAGCAATGACGCTGACGCTGGGTGATGAGAAACGTATCACTCGATCAACAAATTCGCAGGAAATTTCCCTGCGATTCCGATTTCTGATTTTTCTTTGATGTATTTCAGTTTGCCATCCACAACAAATTCAAATTTGGCGCAATCAGCGCGCTGCGACAATTTTTGAGCGGGCTCATATTTTGAATGAGTACCCAAACTAAAAAATGACTGCAAACAATCAAAAGCTTGTTTACCTGTACCTAGGGTTAGGGAAAAAAAAATCCGGATTTTTTTTTAAATTAAAAAAAAAATTTAAAAAAAAAAATTTTTTTTTACAAGTTAGGTTTGTTCGAAGCGTCTCGTCGAGCTGAGTTTATCTAGACTATTTTCAGAACGATCCGGAAAACTATAAGAGCGAAAATCGTGTTTTATTGAAATTATGTCCATTTCATAGAGGGAAAGTTGCATTTTCAACAGTAAAACAGGACAATTTTCGACGTGTACTTGAATATTGAACCGTGCTTAGTTGTTCCTCTTTAGAAAATTACCAAAATTTGACTGTGTTCAAAAATTCCTGTTTGCTGTAGCTAATTCGGCAACCCCTGTCGACCCGGTCGCCCCCCCCGCCCCCAAGACACTTACTTTCAGGTTCAACCAGCTATGCTATCTGCCACATGGCGAGAGCCCACTCTTCAAATCATCGTATCGAAAACACGTACCATGATTTCGCGATCACGTTGCGGGCAACTGACAGACGCAAGTTTAACACGTTAGTTTAGCTCAGCACGCAAGTTTTAACATGTGGCCATGTTATCGGGTATCTGAAAAACGGTCGTGTGATGTGGTATTAACCAACATCTCCGCTCCAATTGTTTAACAATATATCGCACAACTCCATTGTAGACCTATAACATACGCCAATCAACAAAATATCATGTTCATCTCATGGCCTACCGACTGAAAAAACATGTTCTAAGTTGCAAGAAAACGATTTCTGAAACGATATTTCAATTCAGTTAGGTCATTTCAACGCTAAAAATTGACTCTAGAAGTCATCCAAATCGAAAAACATGGAGTACGTCGGTCAAAATGACCAAATAATGACATGTACCTAAGCACACAAAGAAGTTGGGAAGAAAATTTGGTTTGAACTTTCAAAAAATTATGCCATAAATCGAATTTTCAGAGCAAAGTAGAAGAAAAATTTTTCAAATTTTTTTTTTAAGTTTGAAAAAAAAATCCAAATTTTTTTTTTAAAAAAAACGAAAAAAAAAATAAAAAAAAAATTTTTTTTTTCAAAGCCCCTAACCCTACCTGTACCTGAAGAACGGTGTTTCTTTTTCAAGTGGTGAATTCAATCACAGACAGTCGTTGCTTGCTGCGTTAATGTTGTCAATTGGTCAGTTTGTGATTTGTGAATAACTTGATGGAAATTAATTCACCTTATGATTGAAAAAACAAGTGTAGAATTGGCAGGATCCAAAAATTTCAAACACTGCTCAATTGAACACTCATCATTTCAGATCATACATATCGAATCGAATACCGAATTTAACTCCATTGTAATTCAACTTCTTTATTCAACTTTATTATTCATTTAATTTTTCATAATTTTTGTGTTCCTGTTGTTATTTTGAAAATTGAAATCCGTTCGGTGGTGTCTCGCTACTCCGATCGATTCAGATCGATCCAGTCAATCAATACTCAAATTCAAATGGTCAGTTATTCGGCCAAATCAAACAATCAAGGTTGGTTGAAAGCAAGCACCATCATGCCGTCGTCGATGCAGAGCCCAATTTTCTCTTTCAGTTACAATTGACGTCTAGGTCAGCAAAATCACCTGCAGTTTTGCAATGATTGATTGCCCACTAGCCCACAACGCTGTCGCTGACGGTTCGTATTGCCTATTGGTCTAATCTTCTAATCCTATCGCCAACCCAACACTAAAACATTTTTTGACTTTTCCAATTTTTCAAAATAAATTATTTTTAAAGTCTTCAAGACCAAGTTCTTTTCTTCTCGTCTTCTTTAAAACAAACTGTGTTTTTTCAGGCACTTTCTTCTTTTTCTTTCTTTCTTTTTACGTTCTCTTCCTTCATTAAACTAAAATAAAAAAAGACAAGTTTAAATCGAGTTAATACACGCTTCGGGTTTAAGAATGTAGGCAAACCTTTTTTTTTTTGCTGCTTCTGCTTCCACCCAGAAAAAAGAACAAAATGTTCAAAAAACGACAAAAACACGTGCGCGTGCGCGTCCTCGTGCAAAATATTTCTGGAATGCTCCATTCCATCCTTACTGTGCGCTATGGTGTGAATGAAGCAAACAATAGCATTGATAACAAACGATTGGGGTGTTCTTCAGACTGGCCCACTGGGAGGGGGCAGTTAAAATAGCCGGGTCTCACTGCAGTCCAACTCCTTATCATATAAAAGTCTGTGTAGGACAGACTCCACCTCTACCACAAGCACTGCCTTGCAGATTGCATGCATCACGTGATCACCAACAAATCAGCTGATTATATGTAGATGATATGCTCTCCAACATTTCCAACATATCATGCGGATGCGCGAGCGAGCGCAGCGAGCGGAATCACATGATCATCAACCGATCAACCAGTTGGATACGTGACAGAGGTTAGACTGTAGTATCAACTCAATTGGTATACAGTATGGCCGAATAAATAGGGCAGTCCATCAAGGCGGGATCAGTCGCAAACTAGGAGTTGCCTTTTTCTAGAACGCCAAGATAATTCCCAATATTGTGTGCAAGTGCGAAAGAATGAACAGAATAGCACGAAAGAATCAATCAGCTTAAAAAACACGTCAAAATTGACACACAATTGGGTTTCTTAACGTTTTTTCACTTTCATTCAAATTTCGCGCGCTCCTTGCACCCTGAAAAAAGCTGCCATGTTTAATCGGCCATTCCGTACTTGGCATCCAGTGGCAAGCACAATTTATTTGTTTGCAATTTCTCGCTTTTCGAAAACATATGGACGCATCATTTGATATTTCCGCAACGGCGAAGTTATGACGTGACAGTAGACGATGCAGTAATGGTCACCTTTGTACCGCGTGAACTCGGGACGGACGGAGACGACCGCGAGAATCAATGCCAAACGCAAAAAACAGTCGCGATCGAAATGAAACGTTTACTCATCTGTAAAAAAGCAGAAGTGAGCAAAGTGATGATAAATATCAAACCCGCAATCGAACATCGTAACATTAAAACTTGAACAGTAAAAATGGTAAGAATTGTAAAACTTGTAAAACCTGAGAAACAATATAGTAAAACTTGTAAAACCTGAGAAACAATATAGTAAAAACCTGAGAAACAATATAGTAAAAACCTGAGAAACAATATTGTAAAACTTGCAAAACCTGAGAAACAATATAGTAAAACTTATACAACCTGAGAAACAATATAGTAAAACTTGTAAAACCTGAGAAACAATATTGTAAAAACCTGAGAAACAATATAGTGGAAACCTGAGAAACAATTTAGTAAAACTTGCAAAACCTGAGAAACAATTTAGTAAAACTTGCAAAACCTGAGAAACCACATAGTAAAACTTGTAAAACCTGAGAAACAATAGACATGTAACGATGTAACCTATCCAAGCTCATGACGTTGTGACACGGAAGCAGTCGATCGCACTGTCGTCCTGCGTTGTCTTGTCTGCTTCAGTGACGTTTCCTTTGTCACCGACATCGCCATCTTTCATTTCTACGGTGGGCGCATTTCTCGAAGTTTCGACTGTTTTCTTATCCACCGTGTCCGGTTCAAAGTTTCGCGCCGGACACTGCGCAAACGCAGCGTAGCACGCCGCTGCTGCGCCGGAGCGAAACTCGGTCAATGGCGCCATTGTGTACGGTTTCACAACTCAGTTTTTTATTCGTTGTCCCTTTCTTTCATGTGCGCGCACGACGGTGAATCAATGTTTGGCAACCTGCACCGTGTGATACGGTTGTGGTAGTTATGAACGATTCGTTGAGTGGCTGCTCACATCGTCGCACCTAGGCAAGCAGCCATCAGCTGACGCCAATCCAGCAGCAACAATAAATCACACCAACCAACCATTTGTTTGCGGTCACAGTGAATGCGTGCACGGTTTTCTCAACGCTGCCGTTCTATCCGCCCATCACAAAGATCTCGCCTCCAATCACGGCAGCGCACGGGTACACTGATAACAAGAAAACTAACCGTTTTACAGTCAATGATAGGTCGGTAATTATTAGCCAATTACCGTGGTAATTAGAGGTGTGACAAGCATACCGTATTACCTCTATTAACCCCCCCCCCAAAATTAAACCGCCCCCCCCAAAAAAAATAAACCCCACCTTCTCGACAAGTTTCCAAATAATCCCCCCTCAAAAATAAACCCCCATGGGGGTTTATTAGAAACCTGTTTGAAACACATACCTAGCGAATTCAGTGGCTGAATGCAGTGACATTGGTGAAATTGTGCTACCAAAGGCCCCAAAGGGATGAGTTAGTGGTAATTTCATTACAAAAGGCTGTTACAAAAGGAAATCTCTGTGAAAAGTAGAAGTTTCTGCGACTTTCTTGCCTGCCATGCAAAGTAGTTTTGCCATTTTTCAACAAACCCCCACCCTTAGAATTTGTTTGTAAATAACCCCCCCCCAAAATAACCCCCCCCCAAAATAAACCCCCACCCCCCCGAAGTCACTGAATGGTCACCCCATGGGGGTTTATTAGAGGTAATACGGTAGTAATATCAATCCGCTGTTGTCATGTCTCTGACCTTTGAGTGAACTACAGGGCTAATTGTCTATTCTCTTTCTTAATAAACGTGTCCCAATGGGCGTTTGCATCAACAGATATGGAAAATGTTTTATGGCTGTGCGGCAATTTGAAGTCAGCGAAACTTAACGTATTCTGACGGCAGGTTTGTGCAAGAAATTGGAAAAAAACTAATCAGAATTATTCAGAATCAGAATAAATTAATTTTATTTCGTGTTCGAACTACGTTCGGGCGCGAAACAACTTTTCGAAGTGCGGTTTTCCATACATCATTTAACATTATTCAGTCTCCTTCGCACGAAAAGATAATAAATGGCTGCTAAATGTCTCAGAAACCGTCGCCACTGCTTCTGCGACACCCTGTACTCTCAGTCGCACTCGAGCTCAAGTCATACACGACAAACATCGTCTGGCCGGCATATTTGGCAGTTTCATCCACTGTTTCATTCGCGGGTCCAGCCTCTCGCAGGTCAGTTCCGCACGGTATCCACCGAAAACGTAGAGAGAACGCTCCTTGACCTATGACCAAACCAAAAATTGTCCGTTCTGTTGCGGACAACTTTTGCAAATATCTGTCAAGCAAATTTGAAAATTGGAAATTGCTTTTTTTTTAGTGGAGTTCTCCCCTGCATTCTTATCCTTACCCCATTTGGCATCAAGTTTGTCATCGCATGTTTATCAGATCATGTTCTTTAGCACAATGAATTTTTATACAAACCAATAAATTTGAACGAATTTTCATTTCGAGCGTTCAAAAATGAAAAATGCTGACCCAAAATCTCCGTCTTCCATACCGTCCATCTGGATAATATATTCAACTCGCTGATTGGCTGGCTGCACACAGACGCAGCTGATGCATGCATTCTGGGTAGACAATCTCCGCCTGCACTGCAATGCCTGCATAGAATGCATCCATAACTGCATGTGCGTGCAACAAACCAATCAGCTGGTTGTATATATGATTCAGATGGACTGTATGTTTCAATAACACGTCAGCAAACCAAGGGAATTATGAAACTTTCAAGAATATGCAAGCTAACAAGCCATAATAGCCATAAGAACAACAAAAACTAAAAGATAATATTTAAGCTTTTTTGAACAGCCGCTTCGAACTTTGCATGGAGATCATGACTGTCCACACACATGGTTGTGTGTTTTTTTCGGATTGTTATTCGTTTTTTAAAATTCAGAGTCAAATCCAGCGGTTCCGGTACAATTTTAAACTTTTGAATACAGTTCTAGTCAATAACGGAAGAAGCTATGTTTCTTTGTAACCAGTTGCGTAAAGATGAATGAAAAATCAGTGACGTGGAAAAATTAGCAAAACGCCAGCACATAGGCTGCAGCAAGAAAGCGATCGCTCGGGTTGAATTTTAACCTACAGTCTAGAGTTGCCGCGGTAGACTTTGCTACACGGTACGGTTACGGATTGGTTCAGCCATTTCACAGCAACGGTGCGGTAAATTCTGTTTTAATGGAGGCAATGCACTTGGGTTGACTGGACTATTATTTGCTGATTGGTTCGACGATTCAACAAAAACTAATGCTCAATCCAAGTTGAACCAAGTTGTAAAGAAAAATATATGTATCAAACAGTAATTCTTTCTTTTATTTTCAATTCGATTCTTTACATTGGTCAACATTTAAAATTTCGTCCATCGTTGTGATCGTCATCATCTTCCCATTCATTTTTTTTGTTTTTTGTTGTGCGAATCCAGATTTCCCCAAGATGCCCTTCTGCTATTCCGCTGTGCTCATCCTGGTTTCGATCCTGTCTTTGCGTTTAACTGCAGACCACGGGCCAATAAAAAGTTGGTTGTTTTTTGTTAGTTTTTAAAAACTTAGAAACTTAAGAAATTTTAGAAAGCACAGTCAATCTATCAGAACCTGTCATTCAAAAAATACCAATGCCACAGTTGCCGCCACAGGCGACTCATTGGTGAAACAGTTGCTGGTAAGATCGCCAAGAGCTGGAATTGTGCACGTTGTGGAACTGCGCCGTGAACCTGTTGGTGAGACTCCTCTGCAACTGACAATTTTCTTTAATTTTGTTGAGACACTCAAGTAGGTTCTAGCAGGCAGTCAGTTTTACTCTGCAGTGCACGGCATAATTTTCTTTAAGACCTGCGACTCAATGCGGTTGTGGACGTAAAAGGAAACTACAGGGTGTTTCAGCAGTAGTGGGTAGGTGTTTGACGCGTTATTTCTCGAGTTGTGTTTCAATTCAATATTCAATAAAATTTTAAACACCTGTTCAGAAAAATTCAACTTAGATTTTTGCTAAATTTCAGATAAACTCATTCACCTCCACACGAATGACAGCACAACATACAAAAACATTGATTTCAGCACGCAACTGGGGGTTCTTGTCGTGCCGAATCGTTGCATGTTTTTTTTCAATCCAATTGGTTTCTTTTTGTTTTTTTGTACTTCCGGTTTTTGGGACGTGCTAGACCAGCGTACATGCGCGAGAAGGCGGTTTTGGTCGTGACGGATAGGTGCAAGCGATGCATTGAAGCTCATGGTGGACACTTTGAAAAATTTGATTGAGTTGACTGTTGTCGTTGTTGTTGATGTTTGCTGTTATCGCCATACACATTTTAAAATGTTCTTTTGAATGTTTGCATTGAGCGTTGTCTTTTGTTGTCCGGTGGTGCCGCGCGATTGGTATTTCTGGCCCATTTTTGATTTTTTGTGTTTCATTCATTTGCAGGTGAATGCATTTTTCTGAAATTTTGCGCAAATCCAAGTTGAACTTTCTTGATCAACTGACTAAAATTTCATGGAATATGGTTCGACACAACTCGAGAAATAACGTGTCAAACACCTACCCACTACTTCTAAAACACCCTGTAGTTTCAATCTGTGGTAATTCAGAATAGCCTAAGTGACCCAGCCTTATTTAGGGGCCTCGGGTCCCTTTGCCAATTTTGAATTCCCTTGTCGTGCATGAGACTGCTTACCCATCTATACGCGCACTGAGACGCAGGACCAAAATAAAAGATATTACCAGACTAGTGTACCGCAAGACACCATGAGTGGGCAAGCCAAAACATTACTTCTATCAAATCCGTGAATGTTTTTCTGAACATTATTATTGTTCCCCAGTTCCCAAGCACTACGTTTATGTGGAAAAGGTCTAAAAAACAGAATAAATTTAAGGTTTAAGATGGTGTGTGCATTAAAAAAACATTTTTGGACGGAACTCACATCACTTGAATGGTGGTTTCGTGACAAGATTAAACTTTTATTTTTACTATTTTTTATTTTAAAACATTGTCTAAACAGCCCTAATTCTATTTCTGATCCTAAAGTCTAATCTTAAGCCGAACGTGATCCTTCCCCAATCCTAACACAAGCCAATCTTTGCAAGAAAAAAATGTCAGAAGAATTGCAATTTTGTTCAGACTGTGTTCTTTCCGCACCGGCACCGTCGTTGCAGTTTTTAGTTGAGAAAGTCGTAAACGACAATATCTACTGCTACTACATAACTCGTGAAAACAACGACTGGGAGACTTCAAAATTGATTGTTAGTTAACCCATATTTTGCGCAGATTTTGTATTGGGGTAGTTTTTTAATGTCAGTTGAACCGGTAACTGGTAAGATTTACTTTTTCAGTGTGAACAACTGCACGCAAATAGCAGCAATGGACACCTGGCTTGGTGGCTCGATGGGACGATACAGCAAGTGGTTAGAGAAACTGTGCCACACGAAGATGTGAGTTTTTTTGATCAAAAGATCACACGAGATTAAAAAATGAAAGTCAATTTTTTTCGAAAAAGTGACAAAAAGAACTTACATGTACAAAGAACCCTGTAAATGGGTTTGAGATCAGAATAGTAAAATTTTGATCAAATCAATTTTTTGGTTTCTCGCCGTGTCACTTTTAGGGGAGGTCTTCCAAGGTACCATCACATGTGTAACACAAAAAAAACCAACGTTATTTTTTTAACCCGCAGAGTGTCTATGTTGGCCTTTACCATGTCGGGAATAACAGTTTTGTTTGGATCGACTGGTCAAACAATGGCACTAGCAACGCTACAGTACCCTCCAATATGGAATTCCCTAATTTCACGCCGCAGTCCGGAAAAAACTGTAGCCGTTATTACTACCCCGATGATTCTAAACAACGCTTACGGCACACATTGATAATGGAGAACTGCACCGAGAAGAAACGAGCTGTTTGCGAGATCAGGTTATTGTCGATTCGGAAAACAAGCCCCGCTACCACAACCACTTCAACTAATGCAACAAACATCTCGTCACATGAAAAACCGCAAAACATGCCGGTAAATTTCACCACTGTGAACGCCTTCTATATCTGCAGTGTCTCACTCAATAAAATAAAGTTTTTCACTTTTAGCGTTAAATTCTCAGCCCATTTGGCATTTACTAGTGGTAGCCCAACAAAACTGCAAAATGCTATATTTGCTGGAGCTGTTGTTGTTATTGAGTTACTACTGGTGGTAGCTTAACAATTTGTTGAGTAATTTGTGGAACATAAGGCGTTCTCAGTTGTCGCCAACGCAGAAACCTAACACGACCCTTTGGTAAACATGACCATAAACGCGTCAGGTTCAGGAGTGGGTTTTTTCGTCATTTATTCGGTCACGTTAAATGACACGTAATCGGTGTTGTTTCGAGACACAATTGATCGACACGAGACAGCGTTTTTTGCAAATTTTGTCGAGACAAACAAGACAAACAAACAAACTACACGTAACGCTCAGTGCAATTTTTTAAAATGCAAATGTCTTTTTCAATGCTAAATTTTTTGAAACCAGAAAATTTTCCGCCAGTGTTATTCGACATTGTGACGGCACATTCTGTACAGTTGACATGAAATTCTTGTTCTGGAAAGCCACTACACTCTATATTTTTTTTCTTTTCAAGTCTCTCTTCAAAATCCGGACGTGTCTATGCCTTCTTCAATCCTTATTTTTAAACCACAGGCGCTGAATGCTTCGACGGGCAAAAATGTAACAATCACGTTGGTCTTGGTGATTGTGCTTTTGTCGTTCGTGCTCCTGGTCGTGGTCGTCGTAGTGGCCGTGTACTCATACCGCCGTTACCGCAACAGAATGCGTCAGAAGCAGCATCGCTTGTTGATGAGAAAGTATCTTCGGCAAGAACACGTCAGAAAACAAAGAGCAACGTGAAACTTTCGACAATTTACAATATACAAGCCAACAAATTAGCGAAAAGAGCGTTTTCAAAAGCCGCTTCGGACCGTGCATATCATACACCTGCGTGCATGCTTGTTATGTGTTTCCATTTGTGTGACTCGTCTTTTGATTTCAATGTAGTGTACACCGGTGCCATTTTGTTGTAGTTTCATATGCAGCGACGTGGTGTAGTTGATTACTTAAGATGCTAGTTTTTTATTTATTTTTTCAGCCGCCGCCTTTTGCATTCTACCGTGGACCGTTGTATAATGGGATAGTAAAATTAGAGAAAGCAAAAAAGATCTCACGTGTAAACACTGTGTAAAAACTAGCCAATTGACCCGTGCCTACGGCACGGTTAGCTGATAAATTAGCTGATCACTTAAAATATCAAAAAAAATCTCCTTTGATCAGCAACAATTAACAGCCGTTCCCGCTCCAAGTTTCAGAAATAAATCTTGTTTGGTTAGCTTTTCAATATCGTCAAATATCGTTCAATCGCCATTCCTGTTCAAAAAATGTCGTTTGATTAGCAACAATTAACTGATACCGGTTTAAGTTTTTGTTTCAGTTTAAGATACGGCTTTAAGAAAAGTAATCTGCTTCAGTCAGCTGTCAATTCTGAATAGGCAATACTTTTCTAAATACCCATTGGAAAGCGCCCGCTTTTGACTTGGTAATGGTTTTTTCCCGCTTACCCTAACCTACGCCAGGCCTTTTAGAGTGTAAATGTCAAAAGGCAACACTTCTGAACAATTGTTGCAAAACGCCAACTTTCGTCTTGATAAGTTGCTTCTTTTCCCGCTTACTCTAACCTAAGCCAAGCCTTTTAAAGTTTAAATGACAAAAAATGCAACACTTTTCTGAATATTCGCTGCAAAACGGCCACTTTTGTGTGGTTTGTTTACTACTCTTACCTTTAACCCCAACCTTAGTCAAGGATTTTTGATAGAATGGAAATGACAAAACAGCAACATTTTACTGGGTGCCCGTAGCAAAGCTCACCTAAGCCAAGCCTTTTAAAGTTTAAATGACGAAAAAATGCAAAACTTTTCTGAATATTCGCTGCAAAACGGCCACTTTTGTGTGGTATGTTTACTTCTCTTGCTTTTTACCCTAACCTTAGCCAAGGATTTTTGATAGAATGGAAATGACAAAACAGCAACATTTTACTGAATATCCGTAGCGTAGCAAAGCTCCCGCTTTTGCTTTGAATGTTTACTTCTTTTCCCCGCTTACCCTAACCTAAGCCAGTTCTTTTTGATCGAGTGCAATAAAAAGCAACACGTTTCTGAGTATCCATTGTCTAAAACGGTCGCATTTGTTTTGTTATGTAGCTTTTCTATCCGAACTGACGCATTTTCTATGATAAAAAAATGATGGAAAAAGAAACGATGTTCTACATTTTACTGAATACCCGTAGCAAAGCTCCCGCTTTTGTTTTGAATGTTTACTTCTTTTCCCCGCTTACCCTAACCTAAGCCAGTTCTTTTTGATCGAGTGCAACAAAAAGCAACACGTGTCTGAGTGCCCATTGTGTAAAACGGTCGTTTTTGTCTTCCTATGTAGCTTTTCTATCGTAAGTGACGCATTTTCTGTGATAAAAAAACAAATGAAAAAAGCAACGATTTTCTACATTTTACTGAGTACCCGTAGCAAAGCTCCCGCTTTTGTTTCGAATGTTTACTTCTTTTCCCCGCTTACCCTAACCTAAGCCAGTTCTTTTTGATAGAGTGCAACAAAAAACTCGTTTTTTGTGAAAAACACTCCATCGTCTACAATGGAGTCCTTGCAATTCTTACGATTGTCTCGCTTGTTGGTTGTCGCTCTAGAGCAAATGATCATCATGGTGATCAAGGGATCATAATGACTAAAGCCATGCGGAATGACGACTTAAACTTTGCATTGTCATTAGAAAATGGAGTATGAGTATTCAGCTGATGTTGACTTGAATAGCAAAATTGACTCAAAATTGTAAATTTTAATAGCCAATCAACGTAGCGGAACGGACCTGACCTGACTTACATACACAGTTAAGGCGCGTTTAGCAATTAGTTTTTCTTACGTACGCACGGAACGCACGTCGTTCTAAATGCGGGGCGCAAAACAGTCGTTTCGTTTACGCCACACGACAAAACTGAAAACTGCGCACGGCATTTAGAACGACTGAAGTGTCGTGCATACATACGGAAAACTAATTCGCGTGGGCAAAAAGTTGTGTGGTATGTCCGAACGTGCGGACGGACAAGCTTGCGTACGGGAATTAGAAAACGTGTAGCATCCGTCATACGACTGTCGTTCTAAATGCCGTGACCAAAAATAGTCCGTTCTGTTGCGGACAAAAATGCAAATGTCTGCCCTAGCAAATTTGAAAACGGGAATTTACAAATTTTATTTTTTAGTGGTCATCTCCCTTGCATTCCCTCCCCTTCCCCTACCCCCTTCCCCATTTTGCATTCAGTTTGTCGTCGCATTTTTATCACATGTGTTTTCAAGAAGCGCATGTAAAAATCTAAATTCTTTCAGTTTTGGTGATATACAAACTGAATTTGAACAAATTTTGATTTGGATCTTTCAAAAATGGAAAATGCTGACCCAAAATCTCCGCCGACGCCGATCAGTTCGCTCGACGAAGCGCAGGTGACAGAGAAGCTGATCGAAGCTGTTTTGCTTTTTTGGAGCCAGCAGCCCCCTTCTCCGAAACCAGCAAGCAAACAAACAAACAAACAAACAAACAAACAAACAAACAAACAAACAAACAAACAAACAAACAAACAAACAAACAAACAAACAAACAACGAAAAACAACAGTTTCCAGTAGATTTCAGTTTTCTTTCTTTTCAAAACAGGCAAGTAGACCCACCAAATAAAACTGAGCATTTTTTCCCGTTGCCCCAACATCTAAAATACCTTGATTTTCAACTTAAAATTAACAGACACTGGAAAATATGAACTTTTCCGCACATCCGTCGAACGACTTTTTGCTGCCAGCAGCAAAAAGTCGTCGGACAGTCGTGCGCAAGAAATTCTAATTCGCGTGCGCATTTGTCTTTTTACGCACGGACAAACAGTCGTTCTAAATCCCGTGCGCAAAACAGTCGTGTCGGACAGACGTAAGTCACACGCACGAAATTCTAATTCGCGTGGGCACAAGTTTTTTTGCGTGCGCACGGACAACGTTCTAAATCATGCGCGCAAAACAGTCGTTACGTGCGAACGACAGTCATGCGTACGAAATTCTAATTCGCGTAGCCATTTTTTAAGTTCTGTCTCCGTGCGTACGCACGAAAATCTAATTGCTAAACGCGCCTTTACTATCTTAGTATTCACGTGGCATGGATCGGCTGGACAAACAACGGCACCATCAATGCAACAACCCCGTCCGAGTTCAAAACCTTAAGCACGTGGACCCAACAGTGGACAGGAACTTTTATCAGTCGCCAGAGGGCGGGGTAGGGTTAGGGGGAAAAATCCGGATTTTTTTTTAAATTAAAAAAAATTAAAAAAAAATTTTTTTTTACAAGTTAGGTTCGTTCGAAGCGTCTCGTCGAGCTGAGTTCAGCTAAACTATTTTCAGAACGATCCGGAAAACTATAAGAGCGAAAATCGTGTTTTATTGAAATTATGTCCATTTCATAGAGGGAAAGTTGCATTTTCAACAGTAAAACAGGACAATTTTTGACGTGTACTTGTATATTGAACCGTTCTTAGTTGTTCCTCTTTAGAAAATTACCAAAATTTGACTGTGTTCAAAAATTCCTGTTTGCTGTAGCTAAGTCGGCAACCCCTGGTTGGTTCTCTCACTTACAGCACAACAAAGAGGCAGATTTTGCGAAACGTCAAAACTTTAATAAGACTGGAATGGCAAATGCATCATCAGAGCATCAACGACAAAAAAGCATGTTGGTTGATCAAAACGTTGACTAAAACACGTTCTTCTGCTGCTCCACCACGACCTGCCACCCTTCACCGCGACTTCCATGCTGCTGCAAAACACCACCAATCGTGTGCATCATTTGTTTCTTCCGCCAGGTGCTGTCCATCAGTTGCGCAATCAACGGAACAACCTTGACCAGACCGAACATGTCGCACGCGCGCAGGCACTCGATCAGAACGTCAGACGACTGAAATTGAGAATAGCCGCTTCCTTGAATAATTGTTGAAGGAAAAACTGAAAAGCGAATTTTCAAACCGAGCGGAATTGACTAAATTTAGAAGAAACCAGTTGAAGACAACGCAAACACACCAGTAGCGAATTGCGAGCGCAGACATTCCGTTTCACCGCTTTCTCACATTCCTTGACGAAGCAGTCGATCTGCAGGTAGTGCGCAGCAGCGAGCACTGTCGGCACACGATCGGAGCAGTGCACATTGTCATTGGCACAGTTCAGGTGCAGCAACCTGAACACTGTGTGCAACGTGGATGCAGCGTGGTTGGCACACGCGAACGGTCTGCCGACTGCGCTGTCCGAAACGTTGTGAACTTCATCTCGCTCAGAATTCACCAATTCACCACAACTCCGGGAAGAATACTTGTCGTACTGACGAGCCTGGGGCCCGCGGTATACGCTTACCAGGCGAAACCGCAAGAAATAGTGCTTGCACGTTATTATATGACAAATTTTCTGAAGATGCTAAAGCGCTCTCTTTGCTTTCTTTCATGAAGCATAAAAACAAAAAGTGATAGCTAAATCCAGCGTGTGATTTAATCAGACACACTTGAATTTCATTCTTGAAATATTGAAACACAAACTGAAAATGAGAGTAACCTTTTATAACTTGTCGGAAAAATGCACAACAAGAACGGGTTGGTTGAAAAAAACGAAATTTGATCAGAAAAAAACAAATCATCAATCACTAAATTATTGTTTTACGTCGAACTTTTGTCGAACTCCATCAAAGAAACTTCGAATCGCCGCCGGAACCGGTCGAAAATTGATCGAATGAATTTGCAACGATTTGCACATCCACTGCGGCAGTTTCTCGGTGATTCGAGGCTCGCAGTAACGGGCGTCAACTAAAACTACGGCGGCGTAGTCCTAAAGTTGAGAAAAATCTTTTTAGTATACACTGCAAAAAAATGTTACTCCGCCACTTTTTCAGACAGAACAATTTCCATCTTCCTATTTCGACCGCCACCAGTTCAACTTGTTCTTGTTTCCATCCACATATTGGTGCGACGAAAGATATCTTTAAAGCAAACTAAATTAAAAAAGAAACAAAGAGAACCAACAGCACGATGCCTGATCGCGCGTCCAATCGACTGGTTCACGGCGCGCATGCACAGATTCTCATAGTACAACTGGCCAAGGCGATTTGCATTGTTGCTGCCAGCCGATGCGCGATCCAAGTACTTCAGAAAAACTTATGGAAAAATAAATTTTGACCCTCGAAACCGATTTTGACAAAAACTGAAAATGAGTTTTAGATCTGACCATCATTTTCTCCTTCAGTTCTGGCGACTGCTTGTTCGCATACGGCAACCCAACCATGACCACGCAGCGGCCGAGGTTGTCCGCAAAGTTGATGCCTGAAAAATAAACCGAGTGCTGGGTGGGCGCAACAATGTCCAGCACTGGCGCGCGGTGCCAAGCCACAATGCAAAAATCGGGCGTTGTTGTTGTTGTTCATCGCCCAACAGGTGGGAAAGGTAGTGGCGCAATTTGGCCGATCGAGCGGGCTCGGTCGGGTGCGGACGCCGTGTGGGAGCTGCGTCGTAAAATCGGGCGTCGCCGCTCCAAACGAAAGGCCTGATTGCACAACGCACAAGCCGTGCACCACCTTCGCTCATTTTGCCGCCGACCACCGCAAACAGCATCGCACGTCGTTTTCCCCCGAGCCCGATCGCACGTGCGTAGTCGGCCAGCACCACCGACGTCCGGGACGTTTCACGAGGCTCAACGAATATTCGACCACAAGACTGCACAGGGAAAAGCAGCAATTTTGTGGGGATGCAAGCGATTTGTTGCGATGGGATACGATACGTCTGTCCTAAGTTACAGTCTAGTGGAGTGCGCCTTGACTCATATTTATCAAAAGGCAGCGCAGCGTTTAGTTATAGGTTCACAGTCAGTCAAACTATCAACTACACACAGTTGATCAACCAAGTAGCTGCTTTTGAATTAGCTCACTGGTTGGTTTGAGGAACCCCCGTTTGATCCCCCGTTTGATGCAGCCAATCAGAATGTCAGAATCCAAAAATAGAGTGCTGAAAGTTGTCACGTTTTGCAGTTTCTCTGTGTTTGCAGACACCAAAGCCACCAGCATTCAACAGGCTCGCCCCGCCACCTTTGTTTGCAGCTCATTGTCACCTTCAATTTCGCCATCACCCCACTCGCAGTCCACTGCTTCGCAACCGTCTGCATGTAGTCGTACGACGGGAAGAACACGATCACACCACCACCAGCAGGAATCGCAACCGAGATTTCCTCCAAAACCGCTCCCAACTGGCTCAGTGTTTGTGGGCGCGATCGATTTTCGAATGTGAATTTTAGTGGACTGCCATCGGGCGCACAGCCGACGGCAGCCATCAGGAGTTGCTGTGGGTCTGGAAAATGTTTCACTTTTCAAAATTTTGTTTTACGATGCCCGGGAGTTGAGTGTGGATGTTGAACTCGTCTGGTTGACGCATCTGATCTGTTCCAATCAAAGTTTGGTGAGCAGAATAAATTCGAAAAACAAAATCTTTGTTGTTGGCAAGTTCAAATGGCAGGTTCAAATTTTCAAACCTGCCATTTTGCGTCAAATGCAGTCGATCACATCTGTGACCAAAGCAAAGTCCAACAGCTCCACGACACTCTCAATCGCAACACGCAACCAACCGATGACGTGAGCGCACGTGAACAGTAGCAGTCTGTCCACGGGCAACTGGCACACCCGATGCAGCGCGTCCAGCAGCTCATCCGCCGGCTCCATCGTGCCGCCGGCCAGTATGAGCGCTCTCGCTTGCGACACGATCTCCGCCAGCCGACTCGCCGGATTCAACAGCAGAAAACGCAGACTGCACAAAAAACAGTGCAGAGCTAGAAAAACGAATGGCTAAATGGTGCGTGTGTGAATGTGATGTTAGTTGCGATGCTGAACCAGTCAACGAGAACGGGCACAAATCAGACGAACGCAGGCGACTAATCATTGATTTGGACACTTCGGCAAATAGAAATTTTCAAACAACATCACTCGTATCCAAAAAAAAGAAATTGAAGAATTCCAATCGCCATTGCAACCGTCTGTTCAGCTCGCCCGCGCCAGCAGCCCCAGCCACCAAGACGCGTCCATCGTCTCGTTGCGAGCACAACGCCTCCATGAACGATTTCACCGCATACAATGGACTTCCGATCGGCATTTCAAACAAAGTTTGCGTCGCTGGACTGGCGCTTTTACAAGTGCACTTTGTATTTTCAGACGGTTGCTGTTTATTCAGCAGTCGTTGGAGACCACTTGAGCATTTGGCGCTGCATTTTGGACAGTTCGGTTTTGAAGATGCTTTCTCAGTGGTATCTGACTTTTTCTGATCACCAGATCCATTGGAATTGCTGTTTTTAGCATAGCGCGACGAGAAGCCGAACAATTTGCGACACAATTCACTGTGCTCAAGGTAGGCCAACAGTTTGAACAGATTGATGTCGTCGATTTCGGCCTGTGTTGAAAAAAGCATTGAGCAACATTCAATATCTGTGCCCAAATGGATAGGGGTCCGGACGGTACTCTCAAAAAGCGAGACTCAAGTTCCCGCAAGTAGACCTAGACCATTAATCCAGTACTCGTGGACATTATCGGCGCTTTCTGTGGTATTCAAAATGACAAATTTACCAAAGCTGTTTTTAAACCAATCGAGCAGTCCGTTGCCATTCAATTCCAGGAACAACACCATGCATGCAGTCAACCTGCGAGCTGGGCTGCCGATGTGCGCAAATCAGTGGACCGAATTCAAACTAGCGAATCAGGTTGGTTGCTTCAAAATAGTTCACCGCTAGTTCTAGCCCAAACAAGCTACGTTGAGGGTTCGTTTAAGTGCAATTTATCAACCGCATAACCTAGTTTCCAAAAAATCTCCAGAAAACTCTTTCCGAACCCTGACCTGTATCGCAAACGACGTCAGATCGTAGACGCGTCGTGTGTCGAGCGTTTTCGTTGCGTTCACCAGTCTGCACAGCAGCACCTCCAACTGTCGTACGTACATCAAGTTTCGCGCTTTCAGGCGCAAGCGGAATCGGTCAATGTAGCAGCGCAGTTGTTGCAGGGCACCGGAGATCTGAAATATTTTTTATTTTGAAAAGTTATTAACAGTACTGGGCACAAAAGTGCCCAATCCTTTTTCATTTCAATTTTTTGATCCATTTGATCAAGCGACCTACGGAATAGCCGAGTAAATATGGCAGCTTTTTCAGGGTGCAAGAAGCGCGCGAATTTTGTGTTTTGCGCGCGCAACCCAATGTGTGTATCAAATTTGACGTGTTTTTTTTAATTAATCGGTTGTTCGTGCTATTCTGTTCATTCTTTGTCCATTCCACACAAGTTTGGCGAATATCTTGGCATTCTTGAAAAATACAACTCCTAGTTGAAAAATACAGCTCCTAGTCTGACTAACCCCGCCTTGATGAAGAATACAAGGACTGCCTTATCATTTCGACCATGCTGTACAAATGCGCCATTTATATTTGGATTCAGCCAAACAGCAATCAGTCCACAAATCGAATTGCCCATTGTCACGTCTCACGCACAAATTAAAAGCCTTGATGAACTGGTATTTTTTCATTCTCACAGAGCAAGCTTTTCATTCTTTTCTACACCTGCGCAAGCGACACTTCAGCGGAATACGTGGCGCCGATGGCGTCCAGCAGATTGTGCGCCTCATCCACGATCACCACATTGTCACGCACGTCAACGCCCCACGACACACGACTGCTCTCGTGCAAAAGGATCTGCAAACAAACGAAATTCAATAATAGCGACAAACAACCAGCCACTTCCATAACCAATCGCTACCCTTCACAACCCGACCTGATACGGCAGCAGCACCAGCTGCGCGTACGGCAGCGCCCGTCTGGTCGCGTAATACGGACACGCGCTCTGTTGCTGGCCCAATCGCACGACCTCGTGCACAGTGCGCACACGACGCAGCAACTCGTCCGAGAGATCGTGCACTTGCTCGCCGACGTTGAATGGACAACGGCCAATGGAGGTTGACTGTTGCTGCTGTGTTGGTGGAGAAGTTGAGATGTTGCGGGTTGTTGTGGATGAATCGTTGGCTCGCTCGGTGCCACACCCGTGCGACGATGTGGTGGAATGGGAGCATGTGGTGAGCACCGTATTACGAGGATTCGAGGCAATGTCCACCAAATGGCGACAGATTCACCATGCGGCCATGCGGCCATTCACTAGCAAAAGATCAATTGAACAAGTACACAACAAGAACCTTGGTCGGTTTTCGTGCACTGGCTGCACCAGTTGCGTCTTCAATGTCGGCGACTTTCGCAGCCTTATTCGAAGCAGCCTTGCAATTCTGCATCTGCACGCAACGATCGTTCATGAGGGACACTGAAAAAAGCGACTTCGTTTCCAGTGGAACACACCTTTGCAGGGAAGATACGCTGATTAGCTGCCTATGAGTTGTGTGTGACTATTGCTTGTGATTGAACACATGAGTACAACAGACAGTCGAACTGGGGATCATTGGCAATCAATCAGCTAATTGGTTTTTAAATTGGGCAAGGCTAATTGATTGGCCCAACCACCAACCACAGCTCTATGAGGCCAATCAGCATGCCAGATTCAAATGCCAGAATGCACAAATTGCACAGTTTTGACGGTTTGACAGTATAAATAGTCCAAATCACTCACATGGATACCTGATTGGGAGCCTTCTCAGTCGTGTTTGTGATCAACCTGTTCTGAAACTAAAATTTAAAAAAAACGTAGAACTAAAAACCTGACGCCATTTTCTGCACGGCCTCATTGACGCACAGGGCACGCCGAGACCCGAGCACCAGAACGCGCGTTTTTCGGGCAAACCGTGTTTTGCCCAATTCGGCCACAATTTGGTCCAACTGCGAGTGCGTGCGAGAGGCGTAGAAAATCTTGGTGCATCCGCGTTGATCCGATGTCTCCGGTGGGTTGGAATTCGACGGTCCTGGAATTGTTGTATCGTAGTGGGTTTCGTTGATTTGGTTTTGACCCTTTTGCGGGTTATTCATGATTGGCTGATTAGCTGACTTTGAATTAGGCCTGTTGATGATTGGTTGCATTGTCGACTTGATGCAGCCACTGAGCGTGTTGATGTTTTTATTGGATAACTGTCTGTGACATGGTCTTGGAAAAACAACAACAGAAAACGGACAAAATAAAATTAAAAAACAAAACAAAATCAACACCGACCACTTTCATTATCGCTGCTATAATCGACAGTTTTCGGTGCAATATCGGCGTCCACTTCCTCAATCTGTTCATTTTCGCAGTCTCCACTTTTTCTTGTCGCTCGTTCCTTTGAAATCGACTCCAGAAACCGTTGAATCTCCTCTTGTTCCTGCGTTTCTTTGTTTTGCCTGTCCTTTTCGGCGTCTTCCTCAGCCGACTCATCATTTCTCCGTTTCGCCGGGCGCTGCTTCAGCGACGTCGTTGTGAACGCATTCTCACGCTGGTGTAGCTGGCGGATTTTCGCTTGAATTCGGTGCAGTCGCTCCAGTTCGTCGGAAATTTTGTTTCTCTCCTCTTGTAGTCGCATTTTCTCGGTGTGATTCGCGATCCAGTCAGTCGATTTGTCAAGATCGGCAATCTTTGAGTCGAGTTTGGAGCGTTCGTTTTCGAGGCTCGTCTGTTCTGCAGCGTCGTGCGCCTGCAGCCAACTGAGCGCGCCACAAAGTATGCTCAGCGACTTGCCTGACAGTGCTTTTCTCAATTTCATTTCGAATTTCGAAAGCAAAATCAGGAGGAGAAAAGTTATCTTTTCTTTTATTACTCTGCGACTCATTGAAAGGAAATCACGTTTCATGATTGAAGTTGATTCGGCAACGCAAAATAGTCAGTGACTGTCGCACCGCAGGTCACTAATTAAAAATGCCGTGCCAGTCACTGCCAATCATCAAAACCAATGTTCAACGCACGCGTGCATCTAATGTCTAGTCGCAGAACTAGTAACAAATTACAGTGATACTTTTTTGGGTGAACACCTCGCAGATGCTTTTATAAAGCGTTGATTGGTCACTTAAGCAAGCAGCCAACCAGGAAGTGATGAACCTCCTCACATTTAGAACTGGTCGAACAAACAGCCGTTCGGTAATTCCACCTTAAAAACTTTTCTCGTGTCACCCAGTGCGAAAAAACGTTTTTTCACACAATCATGAAAACGAACCAGTGCCGGTGGGACTTTCAAAGATGCCCACTTTGGCGTCGATCAGCGCTCGATGCAGCTGACGCATAAAAGCTCGCTGGATTTCGTACGGCTCAAATGGAAAGCCGAAATTCTCGGCTTCTAGGTCATCCATGACTGTTTCTGAAGTTGGAAAAGCCTGAAAATCAGGCTGCAGGCTGAAAAGAAAAGAAATTGCCAACCCAAAAAATAGTCAAAACAAGACAACACAGCAAGCACACAACACAACAACAGGAAACGACAGGATGCGCGAACGGCTTGATCGCATT
>JASANC010005380.1:0-41453 GCA_030248135.1 Theristus sp. LFF4_11
CAACAGTAAAATCAAATTTTAGTTATCCAGCCGACCGAAATTGAAAATGAAACTTGGCACAGAGCTAGCTATTTCGGAGTGCTTTCTGGTGCACCCCCATACTATGCCCCGAAAACGGTTCTAAATTGCTGAAAACCCCCAAAAACTAACATTATCATTGGGTCTTTAACCAATAGTTCGCACTTGTGAACAAAAACAGCTCCGCTGTTATGGCCATGAATAAGCACTTCGACGACTGATTCTTGAGGCACTATTAGCTGGTCTCGTGGGCTTTTGGATGCACTATTTTATTTTATCTCACAGTACACCTGGTTGCAGCACGTGGTACATGTTCAGGTGCATGTCGGTGTCACGATGACCAAATCGCGTTCTGGGTACCAACAGTAAAATTATTTTTTAGTTATCCAGCCGACCGAAATTGAAAATGAAACTTGGCACAGAGCTAGCTATTTTGGAGAGCTTTTTGGTGGACCCCCATACTATGCCCCGAAAACGGTTCTGAAGACCCGAAAAAAATAAAAAACTGGCTTCAAAATCAGTTTTTTTTAAAAATTCACCTTTTAAATTTTGTTTTTAGGGCACAGTATATTTACAAAAAATGTTCAGCAGATCAAGGCGAATTGAATGGTATTTTTATTTTTGTCGTAGCTTCATTAAAAAGCTGAAAAAACACTATTTTTTGAAAGGGCCCCGAAAAAACGGTTTTTGGCCATTTTTGGGCCTAAATAATTTTGAATCAAAAAATAAATGTGATTTTCGGAATCAGCGCGTCAAGACGGTCAGAATGATGTATGATTTGTCTAAATTGGAAAAACTTTGCATTCTAGTGCCTAGAGGAAGTTGCTATTCTGAAAAATCGGGTCTTAAGTGATGAATGACGTCACACACTCTAAAACATGCGCATTCTTTGCGTAGTACAGCAGTAATCTAGATTCTCAGTTTGGCGTTTGGCTGATGTCTTTGGCTTTTAAAGCAAGAGAGCTCACTGCCATCCGACATGTTTGAATGAACCTCTCCAATTAGATGCATCTCAGGTATCTCCACTTGCGTTCTGGAAGATGTGCAACGAACGCAACATTTGCAACGTCACTGCTGCGTATGTGAACGCATGCAATCGTGTTGGTGTCGACTTGTTCATGCCTCTTGAATGTTGTATGTTCCGTTGTGTTATTTCTTGTTTTTTGATTGCATGTTGAGGCACTTATTTGCAGCAGTTTCTACGTTGTCCGTTTGTTTCGTTCAGTGACCTGCGCTGCGCCGGTAGCCCGCCATCGTCGGCACGTGAAACGCAGTCAACCAAGCGCGTTCATGGGTGGACACACGAAACAGCTCAGTCATGTCACGTCCAAAAACGCAGACGTCGTCTTTGTTGTCAGCGAACAACCGTGTATGGATTTTGTCGCTGAGAAACTCAAAGAATCCGCTGAGAAAATTCAACAGACTCTGGGACTATTCAAGTTGGTTTCCGTGTTTTGGTTCGATATCTCCGTTATGACCAACGAAATAAAGAGTATACGGAATGGCCATGACAGTTTTAATGGCAGCTTTTTTCAAGGTGTAAAGAGCGCGCGAAAGAGAAAAGACGTTCAGAAACCCAATTATGTGTTAAATTTGACGTGTTTTTAAGCTGATTGATTCTTTCGTGTTATTCTTTCGCACACTACTTGCACGCAACATGGGAAATTATGTTGGCATTCTTGAAAATGGTAACTTCTGGCCTGCGACTGATCCTGCCTTGATTGACTGCCTTATTTATTCGGCCATGCTGTAGTCTAGCGACATAGATACGAGTTTTGCGTAATCGTGAATGGAATGTAGAATGAAGCAGCTGCGAGTGCTTGCCCGTTTGCAGCAGCGTCCGCTTCGGTCTCGTCGGCTTCGGCGGACTGGGGGTGCACAACGAGCCACATCTGCACACGGGCGACTACAAAGTGAACTTCGACTTGACCGCATTCAAAACAGCTGTCAATGGTAAAGTAGCTATGTATCTTAGAAACATCGAATAAACTGGGTTGTAAATAGAACGTTTGGATTTTGGAACCTACGGAATGACCGAGTAAACATGGCAGCTTTTTTCAGGGTGCAAGGAGCGCGCGAAATTTGAATGAAAGAAAATAGACGTTCAGAAACCAACATGTGTGCCAAATTCGACGTGTTTTTTCAGACTAATGGATTCTTCGTGTTATTATGTTCATTCTTGCTCCCTTGAACACATGATTAGGAGTTATGTTGGCAGTTTTGAAAAAGACAACTCCTAGTCTGCGACGGATCCCGCCTTGACGGGCTGCCTTATTTATTCGGCCATACTGTACGTAATTATTCAACATAATCAAGAGAACGACTTATTTGACACTCCCTGTTGAAGGCCTGAACTTTGCCGATGAGATGAACATGGCAGACGCTCAATCGCCACTGAAGGCAGTCAACTTTGCGGCCACCAGTTACCCATTCCGTGCGACATCAGCCAAAGCAATACTCTTGTGGACCTGCTCCGAACAAGAAGTAATACCAGCCGCTTTCATGGTTGGTTCCTGGTTTATTGTTCTCTGCTCACGACACTGACGTCTTACGATACCCTAAACCTTTCTCAATGTCAAAAATTTATTTTTGAAAGTTTCAAAAACTATTCACTGGCACTGACTTAGCTGGCTGTGTTGAACAAATTGTATGATCGTTGCAGTTCAACTACTACGATGTGCAGAATGAATTGCTAGCAAGAGGCATACAGCTGCATGTATTCACAACGGAGCGCATTCTCGTTGACAGACCATTTGAATCAGAGCTGATGGGTTGGTCACTGAAAACATTGTCTGTTCAATCTTCGCAAGTTGACATTGCCAGTTTCCCAGTTTCCTAGTTTTTCAGTTGTCTAGATTTCTGTTTTACCAGTTTTCCAGTTAGCCAGTTTACCAGATTAACGCGCAGAACTGACTTCTGAAAGCAATACAGTGTCTCAATAGTCACAGAAAAGACAAAAGACTGCATGAAATGAGGAATATGAAACGATAACTAAACACGGCTGCGTTGCTCAGGCTTCGAGGCGGCCACAGTGTTCACCACGAACGGGCCACAGCGTGAGCTACGCAACGAGCTTGTGGCGCCGCATTCGTCAATCACGGTGCTCGCTCAAGAGACCAATGGCACTGTGTGGACAGTCGCAGACAGAGAGGTGTAGTACACTACAGGCGCACTGAGAAATCTCACTAAAATGTTGAAACGCTTTTTTAACGTTGAACTCTGATTGCACGTAAATTATACCTCTGGAAGCAATTCCGCAGGCCGGGTTCAGGTTACTTTCAGTGCTGACAACATTTTAAACTTAGTGCGTGCGTGCGCCGCCGTAGATGGTGATGACCGGTCGAGGGTGACGGTTCAACGTTTGTTGTGCGTTCATTTCAGGCGTCTGTGATCCAGAGTCCTTCCGAGACGGTCGCCGATCGCCTGAAGACGCACGGCGAAAGGCAGAGCTGCCTGACGTGCGACTGCGACTCGTTCGAGCACGCGCCGCGCACGCTCTGCTATCCGTGTCACGTGCCCAGTCCGGTCAGCCTCGTGAGTATCCTCGTGTTTCATGGTGTAGCTGTTCGTTGCACAGATTCACCGTAACCACACATACTGTATCTTGCTAATTTTCAGATAAGCAATTCATTTTACAACGTTCCCTACATTCAACTGGCGCAAGATACACTCAGAAGCGCGCAGAAGCAGCTCGGACAACTGGACGCCTGGCTTCTATGATTCGTGAGACTGTGTCAGAACATACAATGTAACTGTTTCATGTGTACGTTCGCTTTCCGCAGATTTATCACTTAGTGATACATTCGACATTCACAATTAAATAAAAATTCGATATCGGAAACTATTTCCAAATGAATTTCTATGATTGTTATTTTGAAAAACTGCGACCAATCGTTGATGCGTGCTACTTTCTGTAAGCTCAGGCTACTAAAATAAAAAAGACTACACGAAAAGGATTTCTTTGGTCAAGAAACCTTCGGGCGAAAAAGTGAAAAACAATCAAGTGCACGCACCCATAATAACAATGCATATTTTTGCATTTATGCACCCTTAAAAACTCAATTGACATATGCACCGACCGAGTATATGCACAATGCACACATGTAATCAGATGCAGGAGTCGCTCACTGACAAACATTCGCATGCATCTGACAGCCCTGATAACACACATTAGATGTGCATGTAAGTATAGCAATTGTATGTCACCAACAGGCGCTCACATGCATTTCAGCGACGCAGATTTCAGGTACATGCAAAACAACATATTTTGGCGGAAATCGGGTTTGGAAAAAAGAAAAACGGATATCGTGCGGATGTTCTTCATATGCTACATGCGTTCTCAGGATTAATTCTGCCTGAAAGTATGCTTTTACGTTCCCAACGTATTTTTTACTCATAATTCTGTCTGAAAAAGTCAATACCCTGATTTTTTAAAATTTTACATTGTATTGGTTACGCAATGGAAAATTTATTTTTTACTTGAAGTCCCACTATATGCATGTTCAAGCCAGAAAGATTTTCTGGTCATTTATTACCATATTTATTTTTAGCACATCGAACTAAGACAATTCAAAATCACCATTGACCTTGCGCACACTTTCAGGTTCACTGATTTAATGAAAATAATATCTTTTGCGAGAGCCACACGCGTAAGCCAACCCCCCCCCTCCCCCACAGTGGAGGAGTATCAAAATTGTTCCTCCAAAATATTTTCTTTTTTCGGTGAATTGAAAAGCAAACGCGTTGCATGCGTTAGCAGAAGTTGATGCTTTAAACCTTCATAACAAATCTCGGTTGTTTTACTATTATCAAACATAAGCATGAAAACCTCGGTCGTATGTAGCTTGTGCACATGATCTCGATTCTCACTAAACGTGGATTGTCCTGCGGATTTTCAACGAAATTTGTCACTTTTAAATTGCTACGCATGTCCGGTCTCTCTTCAGCAGAATTTTGCCTTTGCATTTTCCTGCGAGATTTCATAATTTTTGTCGCATAAAATAAACATTTCATCTGTACTCTCTGTGCATGCAGTTCGACGGTTTGAAATTGAAAGATGTGACACAACAATGAGGTCATTTCTCATGCATGTGCACCGTCCAGTGTGTTCGTGTTAACAGAATGTTAGAGTAAAAACTGAAAAAAATTGCTGCCGTCGATGGAACGGGCGAGCATTTTTGTGCGTTTAGGAATGTCACGTAAAGCTTTATGCAACTGCGTCAAACGACGAATGGTCTTATAAATTGCATACAATTTGAATGATGTTACATGATCAAGCACTGTGATGCTCCAGATTTCTATTTGACCACATATATGTCAGGTGTGCTCATTTCTGTTTGTCAAAATTAAAAAAAGTTAAAAATCAACACAAATATTGATGGACATCGTTCATTGCTATTTTAATATTTGATCTCAATCAACCTGTACAACATGCAAATTGCATGATTGTTTGATACAAAAATCATTCGCGTCCAATAATTTTTGACCTCATTTCACCGGCACTGATTATCAAACAGCTACAACCCTTGTACAACGAAATGAATATTGTTGTGAAATGTTTGTATGTTTTGGTTGTTGTCAAAACACTGGTTCACAACAAATGCAGTCGTTACTTTTCAGCCTTTTTGATTCAGCATTTAACGGTGTCACAAAAAGTTTATCCTTTCCTTCATTCGACGGTTAAAACTGCAATTCGCTCTTCTAAATCTCATCGATTTTTTACTTTGATGAAACAAAACAGACGCATGGAAAATGGCTAAAAAAGTGTGTAGCTCAGATTTCAGGCAGGTTGGTAGCAGTTTCATCTGCACCCCCCACAACAATCAACAATGAACCTAACGTACGCGCAGTTCAACAAGATTGTCTTTAGTATTGTCAGTCTGATGATCGTCCGAAAAGTCTGTCAGGGTTTCTGGGCAATGCGCTTCGTTGACAACTGTGCCAGCGAAATCACACGTGAATCCTTACTAAGCGACCCGCAGTTTCAAAAATTAGCGGCCACTTGGAAATACGGCGAACAGGCACCGGCCATATTTTTTCTCAATAAGCATGCCTTGAAAATGACGCTCAACTGGCTGTGCAATACAAAACCTCTGGCTGGGGTACACGAGAGGACGCTCATGGTGACGTTGGATCAAGAGGCAAACGATCGGCTGAGCCAACTGTGGCCGAACATTGCCGTGTTTCATCGACCGACGCCTTGCTTGAAGGTTTGCAATGCACTACACATTTCACATCATACCATTATTCAATGAAACGATCGCACATTTTATATGCCTGCTACACAGGACTCGTTTGCATTCGGCGATGGGGCGTACCAATTGTTCTTTGTGTTCCGGTGTAACTTCGCGGCAGCATTGCTCAAACTCGGTGTGCGTTTCTGGATGATGCAGCAAGACACCGTCTGGCGGGACAATGTGCTCACGGTCAGTTGGGAAAACCACCTTGAAAGTCTGTCATAATAATGTCCGTTGGCTAATCAAGAAACGCATGTTCTTATTGTGGATAGTCGAGAGATGTTTGTTAGAAATTCAAGTGACTAACGTATTACCCCCAATAAACCCCCATGGGGGATTAATACGTCAGCGACTTTTAGGGGTGGGGGTTTATTGGTGGGGGGGGGATTATTGGTGGGGGGGGGTTTATTTACAAAAAAATTCTAGGGGTGGGGGTTTGTTGAAAAATGGCAAAAATACGTTGCATGGCAGGCAAGAAAGTCGCAGAAACTTTTACTCTACATAGAAATTTCCTTTTATAACAGCCTTTTGTACTGAAATTACTATTAACTCACCCATTTGGGGCCTTTGGTAGCACAATTTCATCATTTTCACTGCAACCAGCCACTGAATTCGCTGGGTATGTGTTTCAAACAGGTCTCCAATAATCCCCCATGGGGGATTATTTGTGGGGGGGGGTTATTCGGAAACTGGTCGGGGGGGGTGGGGGTTTATTGGTGGGGGGGGGATTAATGGTGGGGGGTTTAATGGGGGTAATACGGTAGTTACTTCAGAACCAAAATGTGTACTTGGCAAACCAGCCCAGAAAATCGAACTGATGTGTGTCACGTCACAATTCTGGAGTTTATAAAACAGCAAAAAAGTTTCGAGAAATGTAATATTGACGTTGGAAACCGTGCTTTGTGGAGTTTAAAAATGGTAAAGTTTGGTCGTTTTAATAAAAAAACCATACAAAACAAATATTTTGCATGCAATAGAAAAGCATCAGTGCTCATCGATTGGTGCACAACGTTGGGTGAAAGTATGTTTTAGTCATCAGTAGCAACCTTTTTTTAAATCATCAAAAATCGGGTTTGGTTGACCTACCCTGCTTTTGAACGCTGCACGGCGGACCAGGGCGGTCCGATTGGGGTGAAAATTGGACGGCTTGAGTGCTACGTAGTCTAGAAACGTTGGAGGCACTCAAAGGACGTCAGTGAGAATGGCACGCAAAAGTTACTGTGCTAATGTCATTTCGAATGAGCTCATGTGAGCTTTTCAGAGCTCTCACCAAATTACATGTAGGCGCCAGCGCTTTCGGTGTCAGTATGCAAATGTCTGGCGATGCGTTACAGATTCAAGACACATTCAACACAAACAGCAGCTCACCGAATTTTCATTATAACAACACCGATACCCCAGAACTGACATTCGACCGGCTTGGCTTTGAGAATAGTGCACGTTCGAGTTGGATAAATGGTCAGCCTTACATTTTTTCAACTTTTTAAAATGCTGTGAACAATACGACTCGTTTTCCAGGTTCTGTCTGAATGTACCTAGTGAAAAACGACAAACCTTTCCACATGTATTTGCAGGTGCTAACTTTTATGCACGCCCAACCGAGCGATCAATAAAGTTTTTCGAGGAAACGGCGAAAACCTTGAGCCAGTGGTACATTCCGGATGTGGCAGTCATGATACACAAGTGTGCTGTAGGACATGCTCAATGCAGCTTCTTTTCATACAGGTACAGTAGCAGCATCAGAACTGTTCCTTTTGCCTTTTAAATTCAGCTTTTGTGACAAGGTGAAAGGTTTTCAATGATATAAACGGTAGTTACTGCTTTCTGCAAAGCTTGCACATTTTCAGTCTGGTCGGCTGCTGGGAGTGGCTCTACTACGGCGATCAATCGAAGCCGCCGCAAATCATCCAAATGGACGCCGAATCAAACTCGGAAGGAAAACTGGCGAACATGGCCAAAATGGGCTTCTATTTTCTGAAGGCTGACGGTCACACGTGCGACTTGGACGCTGTGCATAAAGCAAGAGAGAACATTCGAAATGCAACCGTGGACCTGACGAATCGACGGTCACTCAATCGGCTGCAGTTCACTTTTTATTGGCTGCTGGTGGAAGTGTTGCTGGTGATTCCGTTTGTCGGCGAATATTTGAGGACTTACATGCCTTTGTTTGGATACTATCTTATGATGACTATGTAAATTATGTTCGTTTCTATACGAAGGAATAGACTGTGTGGGGTAAGCTCTAAACTTTGAGAACTTTAGATTTATTAACCTTTACAGACTGATCGCATTGCTTGAGTTCTAATCAAACAAAAATCATGCACATACGATAGTCGTGAAAACAGAGACAACAAAAAAAATCGTATCAACTGGAAAAAAGTTCAGCGATATCTTTTAGAAACCTACTGCGATGAACCAACACGAGAAGCTCCAAATTCAGAACAACAGTTGTTGCCTGTCACCATGCGTTTCGGACGGTGGCTTGGCTCGCCTGTCTGTTCACGAATTTTTGTGGAAATCAGCTTCAAAATGTGTTTTGAAAACGTTTTCTAGTTTCCGGTGGAAAGGATACACTTTCGGGATTTTAAAAAAGGAAAAAAGAAATTATGAGGTGTACGCTCATAATTTTAAAGTCCTCAGTTCCAGGCCTTCCATTTTCACATACAGTAAACAGCACTATTATTGTAAACACATTGAAATCTCAGTAACTGCGCGACAAATGGCATGTATAACCGTTTACATTTACAAATACAATGTACTATAAAAAACTCAATTTTTAAATTGGCACAGTTATTTTGCACACACGGCCAATGTGTCCGCTCAGTGCTATGTTTTTCTTTTAAACACTCACCTGTTGCTAATTTGAACACTGGTGTTTGTCTAGGTTTTAACAATTGACTGAAAACGCCAGCCATCGTTTGCAACGCATTTTTAAAGTGCATGTCATGGCTAACGTCGGTTCATGGATAATTATTCTTTTATCTCTTCAGTTCAGGACCACCCACATATCTTACTACATAACCCAACGCCACTTTTGAAACTGATTCCTGTTAATGCTTGCTGATTCCTTGCTTTCAGCACTCGAATCCCGTTTGGCGTATTGTATGGGTTTCTTCCATCCAGCAAGACCAGTGGACGTTTTTCTGGTGGGGCTGTTTCGGTGAGAACCAGGTGATGACCTGGGTAAACTGTGCTCTCTGTCGAAGACGCTTTTCACTTTGTCACGATCCGAGGACAACTTGATTTGCCACATATTCAATGCGGCCATGAAATTATCACCTGCAAAACGATGGCGAACAAAATCAACGATTTCTAAACTGCGGTCGAACTACAAATTATAGGGAATCGGCTGATTGGTTGGTGATTAAGGTATGCATGCTTTCTGTGAAAATCAAACTTTTCCCCTTCAGCAATGCACAAAAAGCATGCATACCGTAGTCACCAACCAATCAGCTGATTGCCTATAAATTAGAGGTTCGACTACATATATAGGGCGATAAAAAACGTCAATACATATTTGAAACGCGCTTCTATCTCGCGACGTCATTTGGTTGCCATTTGTTGTGTAAAATTTCAGCCAAAATAATATATATGTTAGGCACAGCGGTTTTTTATTCAAAATTTTACATTTTCACCGTTTTTACATTTTCAAGCATCAGGATACACGTAATCACGATCGCTCAAGTTTTGTTCTGGCAATATCACATATCGTCTTCTGTTCATTGTCATCTGCTCCATAACACTCTTGTTTTAGTCGCTTGAATTGTTCAATGTGTCTATAGTTGAGCAGATCAACAGTAACCGGCTACTGCATTGCAACGTTCTATAAGGCTTCAGGCATCGCTTGCAAGGCGTCTTTGAAAACAACGGTGGACCCACTGAACAAATTTAAGCAACTAAAACAAGACAATATGGAGCAGATGACAGTGAAACAGAAGACACAGCAAATGGCAACCAAATGACTAGAAGTGGTGCAAATTTCAGCTTCAGACATTAATGTAGTAGCGAGATCGAAACGTTTCAAAAATTGACGTTTTTTCTGATTACCAGTACACTGTGTACAGCCGAAGAGCGCATTAAAAAATTGTGTACCAAGGTGTAGTCTGGTTGCGCCAGCATGTTGAATGGTTTCAGCAGCACAACGAAACTCGACTGCGTACTGGAACATGATGTACTGAACAGCCACTGCGTGTGCACTGTTCGTGCCAGTCTCACTGAACACCAGCACTCGTTTGTTATTGCAGCGTGCGGCGCCAATGAATCGATTGATCTGCAACAACACGGCCCTGTTACAAAAACCACAGACCGTTACAGCGCCTCGCAAGTGATTGAACGTATTGGAATAATCGTTGATGTGTAAGTTTTGTTCACCTCATCGAAACAGTCAAGGATCGACTGAGCTGTGGAGCGTTCAGCGAACGCAAGATGGAGCTCGTGTCGTGAATGCGGCTGAGCGCGCTGATTGCAAACGCACGGTAGACTCACGTTCACCGTCGGACGGTGCTCCTCACCGGGAATGTGTGTGTGCCTTGACAAAACAGAAAACACGAAACGTGCCGCTACCGTGTGCCCGACCACAGAAAAACTCATGATGCGTTTTTATGCACAACGAAGCCGCCTTGATTTTCATAAATTTATCGGAGTGATAGCGGACATTATCAGTTCTCAGGTGCTTGCACGCAACCAAACAGCGTTCCGTGTTTTCTTCTGTCAAAACAGCTGCCTGACACAGGCGTCCAGCAGCCATTCAATGTTCAACTTGCACAGCAACGGAACGTTGTGCACCACAGCAACATTGCCGATGTAGAGATAATCGAGCACCTGTATGTGGTATTTGTTGGTTGGGCATGGTAAATTGAACTGCAACATTTTGACAAAAGATCACAAGGTGCAACTTGATAGCAGCGTTCGTCAACATCTGTCAAATCGTTGGTTGTAAGTTGATAGCGGTGTTGCCTGCTATGTTCGCCAGTTTGTTCGGCGTCCACGGCGCTGTCAATGTTTTTGGCAGATGCACCGAGCAAAGCAGCTGCTTCCAGTGGCTGCGCGACTGTGCGCGATTTCGCCACCGACTGCACCCAATCGGTGCCAGACGACTCGTGCACGGTTAATTTTGTTGTTTTATTCGTCACTTGCTTGCGACTTGTTTCATCAGTAGACACAGGTGACAGGTCGAGCAGAGCGGAGCCATGCAACGACTGCGCCGCGTAATGCCTTGAAAACGGTGTTGAACACTTTGTTTTGAGGCAAATGCTTCACTTCTGGATGACATGGAAATGCCAAAACGATGAACACAAACCGTTTGAACATCTGCTTCTTGACGTACAAATCGACGGCCGCCGGCAGGCCAACTGTGCCCGTACGACTGTTCGTCAGTTGGTTGTCAGAATGAGCTTTTTTCGTTGTTCTGCGTTTTCCTGACAATTCCAAAAAAGCAAACTGATGCAGTGCAGAAGTTGCGCTCCAAATCGACTGTTGATCGTTGTTCAATTTGGCATTCGCTGTTGTTATTGATGCCAACTGAAGAAGAACGCGAGACAGTCTAAGACAAAAAATGTATGCAAACTGTGGTTGCACAAGCGTGTGCACCGCACCTTCAAATTACCTTCCTATCAAATCATAATACAAAAAACAAATCAGAGGAAGTTTTATGAAGTTCCTATTAATGTATGTCTGCGAGTGATTTCTTCAAAGTTGTACCGGTTTTGCTTCGACTGGCGAGTCAACACTCTCGGAGCTGTCAGATGCCACCAGTGATCGTGACAGAATCTTCTTTGGCCTCGTGTGTGACGCATAGTTCGGCAAGTCACTTGCGTATTTCGACTCGTCAATTTGTTGACGAACATCTTGGTCAAGACGGTGCATTCGGTCTTCCCCAGACTTAGTAATATTTTCAGTGACCACTTCAGCTTCAGCACCATCCCTTTGATTTTGTCCAGTTTCCGGTTCCATTGTTTCGGGCGTACTCAATGATTCTTGTGGTTTGTCGCACTCGGCGGTTTTCGCTTTATTTTTATCCGCTTCCAACTGAAGAAACTGCTGGAGTGTTAGATACTTTGGCGGTGTTGCAGATCGGCGAGGGGTTGAACTCCCAGAGGATTCATTTGACGGTGACTTCATGGCTACGGTTGTACTTGACGCTGTTATCATTTTATTTATGACTACCGGGTAGCGCGGAAGTGGAAACACAAACTGCTGTATAGTCGCCCTGTATAATTTGTAGTGTTCAGTGATGGGTTGTTGGTTTGTTTGAGATCAGGTTCAAAAAGAAATTTTATCGCAATTTTTCTTTTTTTGATGTCTGATCGTTTGTGAAAACAAACAGTAAAAATTTAAAAAAAAACTTTAAAAACTTTAAAAATATATGCGGAAAAAGAATTTATAAAATCAGCAGTTTGGCAAAATTTTGATTTTTTAACTAAACCTACGACGACGACGATGACCATGCGTCGTATCAATTCGGTCTGCGGTTATCATGTCATGATAGACTTGTGTGCGCAATGTGACAATTGACTTTGAATGGAGCACGATATTGAATTGAGAAATGTTCAAGTTAACCGACGACGGTAAAAGAAAAATGGAAACGTTCAAGTTAAGAGAACAAGCGACGACGACTGGCGTGAAAGTCAACTCACTTTCATTTTGATTGTTCAATTTAGCGTCAGAATAAGACAAACATAAACAATGTAAAAATAACAAAGGAAATGAGGATTTTATTGAAGTCAATAGAATGGAAAACTGAATGGAATCGGTTTTTACCATCCCTAGTCGCAGCACGATAAATTGTTGTTTTTGAGATTTTTTGTGTTTCCGTTGTTTATTTTCATAAGAATAAAAGAGTTTGGAAATTTCGAGAACTCGGCTGGAATGACATGTGCCAGCTACAGCAGACAAAAAACAGCGCCACCGTGTACATAATAAGAGTTTGCTTTTACGTCATGCGTTGCTAGGCACGTTATTGCTTCACAGTATCGTGGCAACATTTACGGAAAGAAAGTTAATTCAACAATAAGTTACATTCTTCTATTCGGCAAATGAATATGAGAACCCCCTCCCTGACATCTCGTCGTTCCAGGACTAGACTGAATAAATGCAAACGTTTGTACGTCTGAAGACGGCAAATTTTATGAAAAAAAGCAAACTAAAAAAACTTGGTGCCTTGAATGATTTATCTCATGTGTGGTTTCTCAACCATGTTTATTTGGTCATTTATAAATTTTCATTTCAAATACATTGTAATCGTACTCTTACTGATACGATATTTTTATGTCGTGAAACAGGTGCAAATGTAGTGCAAGGTTTTTCAAATGATGATTGTATGCTTTGTTTGGATGCAATTAACAGAAGCTGGACTTTTATCCGGCAGCTTATGATGGAGCTCAGACGCCTTCTAATCTTTATCAGGTCCAGGTGATGAAAAAAGAGCATAAACAAGAAGCTCACTGGAATGAAGTCTCCACTAAACGTTTTTAAATGTATGTAGCATTCAAAAACAGAAGAACTAACCCGTTATAGAAACTAACTTAGAAAGAGAAACCATTTTATACAACGCGTTTTGTCACAATTTCGAATGTTCAAACGAAAGCAGGTTCTCTAAAAAATCCGGGTTGTTCAGGTGTTCGTCTGGAGCCAACAGAAATCTCCTTGCCAACTCGTTGAAATGCTCAGGATAACGCATGTGCAAATTATGACCTGCATCCATGCAGTGCAACCTGTAATTCGTGTGGTTTTGTTCACGACCAAAAACAGTGCAAGCGATGCACGTCAACAATTCTTCGCCACTCCCCAAATTCAGTTCTGATCGCAATTATTTCCAGATAAAAACTAAACTATTGAATCAAGCAGTTAAATAAAAACATGCTGTGAATCATGGTTGCAGTGCCACGCACAATTCTTGTGAGCGCCAAGCAGTGACAGAAAGGAAGAAACATAGCAGCTTGCAGGAGCACCGCTTCTGTGAAGCTTGTGAAGTATTCCGTGGTGCATCCAAAACTGTTCGCAGCAAACAAGCGGTGATACTGAGATGAACGTCAGCAGAACTTGGAAAATGGGGAATTTTCCAAAAATATAATGCAAAGTAGGGAGCAGCAAAAGTAGCCAGGGTTGCGGCAAATAAACAAAGCAGCAAACAAAACAAAACCAATAAACAAATGCAAAAAACTTGAAACTATGGCTACCAACAAAGACTGAAACAAAAAAAAGGACAAAATGGACAGAAGGACAGAACCGATGTGGACATCTGGTTTGCACGGAAGTGAGGAAACACTGGGCAATCGAACAAAAACGCAGAAAAGTGTCTGACCATGCTCCAACAAAGAAAAAACACAAATAACTAACCAAGAGTTTTGCAATCGCTCGTGTATGTAGAGCGCTTGCTCCTTCGGAATCAACTGATCCTTCTCGCCGTGCACCAACAGCGTCGGTGTTGCAACCTCCGACAGCAATTCACGACACACATTGCCGTTTTGCTGCTCGAAAAACCTGAAAACAAAAAAAAACTGCGTCAGATAACGTAAAATAGAAAAAGTCAGATCCGGAAGAATGTAATCCGTTTTCACGTGCGCATGAATTGAAGGTGCCGAACCCAACGAGTCCAACCTGAATAAACGCTTGAAGTATGCTGAATAGAACAAATTGCCAAAATTTCAAAAAAACTGAACTGTTTACACCAAACGTCGGTGCATGCACTCCACATTTCTTGCAACTTCTGCTCTCCATAGAGCTTCACCAATGGCTGACGCATCCGGTCTGACCACTTGCGTGTGTCCCTGATTCCTGCAAATCACGGCTTCACTCATTTTGCTCGCGCATCCGTTCATACAGACGTATGCATGTACGGCACGTCACGTCAGGTCTCGTGTTATTGGATGATACAGTTCATACCTGACGTACGTCGACGTCATACACAGTCATTCTATCAGATACTCAATCACCAGGAAGCCTCAATGGTCATTTCCTATCTCTTTCATAAGAGCACACCAGTTTCGACTTGCTTTCACGAAACAATCACCGTGAACAAACGCATCCAGCATGCGCGCCCCCAGCGACTCACGCTCATATCTGTCAACATCGGCGTGTGCGACGTACGAGTTGCCACCCCAGAGCACCATTCTGCGCAGTGCACTGCTCGCTGCGGCGCGTTGCAGTTGGTGACTGAGGAAGATCGCTGTGATCGCACCGTCACTCCAACCGAGCACAGAATACGGCAGCAGGCCTAACGTCTGCAACCAACATAGACCATGCACATGTTAGTCATCCAATGCACGCAGCGTTTATTGTACCACACGCAGAAATGAACGCGACGCGAGACAAGATTAGTCGAAGAACACAAAACAGCAACAGTCAACCTGCAAAACAGCTGCAATTTGTGCACGAGCCTGGTACGCTGATTGACTGTATTGATTGAGCCACTGACAAAGCGCAACCCAGAAGCAGCCAATCAGCGGACCGCCCAGGTGTGCCCATCTACCTGCATCATTTTGTGCGCCGCTCGTGCGTCGTTCGCGAACATTTGCGTCGTGAATTCACGCTCCGGAGGCCGACTGTGCCCGTAGCCGGGCGGATCCCAAGCGACCAACGTGAATTTCTCCTCGTGACCGAACGTGCGAAGCGTCACCGCAAAGTCCGTTCGCCAGCTGCCTGCAACGTACAAAATAAAAATTGTGAACTGCGCAACACGACTGCTACTAGAGAAGATATCGCTAACAATCAGCTGTTTGGCTCGCTTTTAAATTGTGCTCACTGCTTGGTCGATTTAACTCGAAAAAACCAATCAGAACGACGATTGAAAACAACAGAACGCAGAAACGATGGTTTATCACGGCACAAGATCGTGACCGTTTGCCAGAGCAACCGACGCTCTGCCTCTCCAACGCACCAAGCGCTCCAGGGAGACAGAGCACATTGTGAGCGCCATTGCCCTGTAAGCAATAGTTCAACCGGACACCAGCCACTTCAACGAAACGGCCCACTGCTTGCGCCGTCATTGTCGCGTGGCTTTAAAAACGTTTACAGTCGAACTCTAAGTTATAGGCAATTAGCTGATTGGTTGGTGATCAGGTGCATGCATGCTTTCTGTGCAGGCGGTGTGGCGGCGGAGTCTGTCCCTGCATAGAAAGCATGCATCACCTGATCACCAACCAATCAGCTGATTGCCTAAGTTTAGAGTTCAACTGTAGTTTGAATCAGGTTTGTTCATCAGTTTTTAGTAAAAAATGATGACATGCAAACGGCACACCCAATCACAAAATGGTAGAAGCTGATTGCCTGCATGCAACAACATGCAATTTCTTCAGCACAAAAAAGACAAGCAGAATTATGACTTCAGAGATCGTGTGATTTATTCGCAATAGCAGTCAATAAAATATCGTATTTAGAAATCTTCCAACGTAGCATTAACATGAAATGATGAAAAACAACTAAAATTAGCGGCGATATCACAGATTTACTTCTCGACAAATATGGTTGACTGTCTTTGCCTTTGGTCACTCATAGTAACTAGCGGCCTCTAATTGGTCTCAGAATAATAATTTTCAAGAAAAACTGCATAGCATACGAACTAACAAAACAAACTGTGTGTGATGTGCTTGTACTGGCTAGTGGCTATGAGCGTTGCCAGAACCAGTGGCAGCAGCAGAAATCATACAGTGCAGGCGGTACACACCCTGAATGCCCGCCGAGTTTGGCATTGATTGACAAAGCAGCAGCAAAGTGCCAGCACTCGCTCAGTCACACTCGAGCAGCTCAAAGTCGTAGAACGTCACTGTGGCAGCACCCCGTGCGATCACGTAGCCATCACGGATTTGACTGTACTTGAACGGGCTGATGCTGCAGCCTTTCTCACGCACTAGCCGGCCAAGCACTTTCTCCAGCACCTAAAAACACCATCTCATGCGAGTAGTCTCAATGCCCGCTTAGACAGTTTCATGCATGACGCGGGAATTCAAAGTTGGCAAAGTGATCCGAGTCTCCTAAATACGGCCGAGTCACTTCGACGTTTTTGAATTGCCACGTGAAGATTGAAACTAGTTTCCTTTCACGTCTGCAAACCCATTGAGTCGCAGTCGCAAAACCAAAAGCATTGATAATAGATTTTTTTGAATTTTAACTGCGCAGCAAGCATCGCAAGCCACCTCGACGTGCTGATAGTAGATGGACATGCACAGTGTGACCGAGTTGTGCACTGCTGGCTGGTGCTGTCTTGCACCCGGAACAATGCTGCTGCACGACTGCTCCGACCGCTGAAAACAGTCGCTCACACTCAATCGATTCACACTTGAACTGTCTTGTTATCTCGAATTGACCTAGAATCCAACTACCAATTGCTCAGCTCAGTTGGTGTTCAAAAACGAATGTCACATAGACGTCTTACTAACCTCGTTAACACGGTTAAACTCTGGGAAAGCGAGTGCTTCGCAGACAGCGTCATCATCGCTGGTTGATGCCTGAGCGGGAGAGTCGATGTTGTTGTCCAAGGGCATCCAGCACTGTCACCGTTAAATATTAAGCGGTATTCATGAAGCAGTATTTAGTGACGCGTTGCTGTGTTAAAACATAGCACGTGGTCACTAAATACTGCTTCATGAATGCCTCTTTGGTCTTCCACTCTTGATCGCTTACGCGAACCAACTTTTGTTACCAGTAAGCTCAAAAGCAAGCCGGCGCAACCACGAAACCACCACCACTAAAATACTTGCAGAAACTGATGAACTGCCAACCTGCTGTTGTTTTTCCAGATGTGTTAAGAAACGGTCGACCGTTTCGACGATGGTGGCCGATGGAAATGTCAACGCTTGTGCTTCCAGTGTGCACCTATTATTTATGTTTTTTCGGCGTTTGCGTTCCACGTCAACTGAACGAAGTTCCAAAAAAACAAAATTATTGGGGAGCAGCAATATTGTTTACCTGCGTAATTTCGGGAAAATTAACGGAATCGAAATGGCCAACTGGTCGTCAGTGCCGTCAGCCGGGAATGGGCCGAATCGAAACTCGCGCAGCCCGAGACGCTGCCCGTCGTCGACCTGCGCAAGAAGCGAATTTGGCAGTTTTTCTAAAAATTGGTTGGTTGATCTAGGCTCACATCGATATATTGTACTCACACAGTTCGCATTGTTCTTGTGAAAAACAAAACGACTCTCCACTAGGGGTGGGTCGGTATAAAAAACGTTTTTTTTTCGGTATAAAAAACGGTATAAAAAACGGTTTTTTATACCAGCGCCAAAAAAATGGCCAAAATAAATTACCGATATTTTACCGCGTAAATTTTGGTTTTTTTCCGGTTTTTTATACCGCCGAAGGACCCAAATTTCAATTTTTGAAATCACTCAAAATGCACCCTGAGACCCGTGTCAAGTGTTGCTGACAACAGCACGGAATCGTTGCTGTCAAACTGCGACAGCACGGATTCGCAGTCCCCGTCGGCAGCGTCAGCTGCTGCCACTGAGAACATTGCTGCGCTTGCATCGGCAAATTGTGTGGACAGCTCTGATGACGACTTCACTGATGATGATGACGGCTGCATTGATGATACTCGTGATGATGATGATGAATAGACAAAAATCGGGTGAATGGCTAATATTTATTCAGTCAAATTTCCTGAAATTTTGTGTCTTTGAACTCGGAAATTGCTCAAAGTTTTGTTGGTGATGTCGTCGTGCTGTTATACTGGTGATAGTGACCCGAATCTCCATCTGATTTTTTTGCTCTTTCAATTTTGTTCTTGGTTCACTTCTTTCGTCTGTGCGGGTTCGTGATTCTTTTTGTCTTTCGGTGATCTTTTATTTAGAAACGCGGTGAAATTGTTGTGCAGTTACATATCTCACGATCGTGTCAGTTCAATTGATTTGCATGTATCACATTCCTTGCTGTTTCAAATATCAATCTGTCTTGCGTTAGTTTTTTTGTTTTAAACTCGCATCTGATAATTTTTCTGATGCTGCATTCTCTCTAAGCGCCACCGATTCAAATAAAATCAAGATTGGAATACGTTTCCATTGAAACACATACAGTTTCTGGCTAGAATTGTGGTCTTTTACTCATTATTCAGCGGTTTGCGTAAAATCAGAGTGCCAGAAATTGTCGCAATCACAAGATTCTTCAAATACTGGGTCGGTAAAAAAACCGGGTATAAAGAACCGGGCGCGGTATAAAAAACCGTTTTATATACATGGATTTGAAAAAAAACGTTTTTTACCACCCCTACTCTCCACCAACTTGATCTTTGATCGTTCTCAGCGTGATATTGGTGTGACTGAGGCAGAGTTTTCGCAGACAGCCAGCCGGTAAACTGCGCAACAGCAGCACAATCGCATCCGGCGACAGATTGCGCAGCGCCAGCAAGTGCAGCGTGCGAAGGCGTTTGCCCTTGAGTGCACCGACGATGTCCTCCTCAAGCGAGATTGTGTCAATGTGCGAACGCAACGAAACGTGACGGAACTCCTGAAAAACGCCGTTATCGAAACATAAACATATCGCCGCCGCTGTGCAAAGGCTGCAAGCGAAACGTGCGCGACACCTTTGCGACCACGTGCATGATGCAAAGGTGCACTCGGACGCTGGCGCATTGCCTCATGCCTCATTGTCACACTGAAAACAGCACCAGTGGCAGAACTGTGCACCACAAGTACAATTTTGCCATGTCACTAATAGAAAAACTTTCATGAAAGCCAAAAACAAACAACAAACGTGCAAATTGTGACAGCGGCCGATGGCTTTCCACATTTCAATGACCCTCATCCGTGAGCTGTAGACACAATTGCCAAGATGCAACACCCGCAACGACCGCTGAAACGCCCAAATGAACGGCAACACATTCGTGTCCTTGCCACGCCCGGTCAACGTCAGTGTGTGCACCTCAGGGCGCATTTCAGCACTGCAAAACACACATTCATGTTGTTTCTTGGCAGAAGTTATTAGAGTGAGACTAGGCGGTTTGAAACGTTTTTTAATCTGAACTTTTCAAATTTAAAAATGTTGAAAATGTTCTTTTACTTTCCTCTGAAATTTCGATTTTTGGCATAATTTTTTGAATGTTCAAACCATTTTTCCCAAGCTTTTTGGTGTACTTTGCTATATGTCATTATTTGGTTATTTTGACCGTCGTACGCCATGTTGTTCAATTCGGATGACTCCGAAGGTCAATTTTTAGCGTTGAAATGTCTTGGTTGAATTGAAATGTCGTTTCAGAAATTGTTGTGTTGCAAATTAGAACATGTTTTCTAGTCGATCACCCAAATTGAGATTTGTGTGTGTTTGGGGTCCACAATGGAGTTGTGCGACACAACGTTAAACAATTGGGGCGAACGGTGTTGGTCAATACCACACCACACGACCGTTTTTCAGATACCCGATAACTTCATGACCACACAACTGAAACTTCATTGGTGTGTGTGAAACTTTGCCGTCTCTCAGTTACCCACAACGTGATCGCGTAATCTAGCACGTGTTTTCAATGTTTCCAAAATCCAGACATAGGCGTGTTAAAGAGCGGGCCGTCGCCACGTGGCAGACAGCATAGCTGACTGAAACTAAGTGTCTTGTGGGAGGGGTACCGGCCGGGCCAACGGGGGTTGCCGACTTAGCTACTTACTGTTGAAAATACAATTTTATCTAAAACACGATCTGCGCTCTTATAGTTGACAATCGTTTTGAAATGGTCAAGCTGAACTCAGCTCGACGAGAAGCTTCGAACGAACCTAACAAAAATTTTGATTAAATTTTCCCAATAACCCTGAGTGAGTCAGGTATTTATTTAGAAGCAAAGCAAAACGAGACGAGGGTGAACCTGCAGAGACGAGCGAGCACCATTTCATAGACGATGTCAGCGTTGCAGTGGGCGAGTCTCAGCTGGCGCAACTGCATCCGACACAAATACGCCTGCAGAATACGAGGCAGCTCGTTCATGGCGTGCGGCTCACCGTTGATCAAAATCTGAACGCACGCATCTCAATTGAAAATGTAACTTTTTAAATCAACTGTCTTGGACAACGACCGGCCTCAATGTTTCATTCGATATTTGTTCTGCATGACGATTTCATATCGCCTTTGGTTTCGGTTCGCCAAACCACAAACAGAGCATCAGTTAGTTCCACTATAGTTTTCCAGCAGACAAACAAACAAACCTTGAAACAAACAGAACACAACGAAACCTGATTCAGCTGCGGTTCGGCATCGATGTGATCATGGAAGACGAGCGCGTCGTTGTGCTGCCAGGAGCTCGATAAGCGGCCTACTTCGCGAAAAACACGGCACACCTAAATATGACCACTACAGGCTTCTGCGACATGCTCAACTTATTTTTGCAAATGGCGGCTGCAAATTTGACGAGGACCTCACAACAACAAACATCTCGCAGATTCAGTTTCACAACAGACTGTCAGCTATGTCACGTGATGTCCACCAACCTTCGAATCTCAGGTCACGCAAAAGTACATAAAAGTGCAGTTGTAAATGGAGCCAGACGCGTGAGGTCAAAAACCGTTCGTTTTTTCGACCCGCTCGTTTGCAAACACTTTTCAAAAACCCGCTATTCCTCCGGAATGCCATTAATATTTCATTTTGAGTCTTTTGAGCATAATTTAGCTGTTTGTACTCCTTTTTGCTACCTACATATCGTACCCAACCAACGCTTTTGACCGCCTCCCCTAATCCACTTGGCCCCACACCCCTAAATTTCGTCAGCTACTCACCCCAGCTAACCCCAACAGCAAATTTGCTCCAACCCCTCGGACTAAAACAACTCGACTATGCCTTCTTGTTGTACGAACCCGTTCCAGTCGCAGCTTCGCCTTCAACAATCGCACGTGTGCAAAGATTCGTGTCAGCAATGCTGGTTGATTTAGAACCTGACAATTTTTCGCTTGTTTGTTTTTTGTTCAATCTATTTGTAAATGGGGATGGAGCCGGATCCGGTCCGGAATCCAGCGCAAAAAATTGGATCCGGATCCGGTCAGGAATCCGGACAAAAGAATTTTGCCGGATTCGGCCGGATCAGCCAAGATTCATCAGTCATTTCTTCCGTTTCAAAGCGGTTCAATAATCAATGATAACCTTGTTTTCTTGTGTTTTGTTGAATGCAGTTTGACATTTCATTTCTTGTTGTTGTTGCGGTGTCTTTTATGTTCTTCGGTGCATGTTCATTCAATTAAATTGAAACACGGTTTTGTCTGTGGGTTGGGTGGAGCGAGGAAGAAGAAGTGGCAACGGATGTGCAGCACCGGCCACTTTAAAAAACGTGGCTGCCAGCAAACCGTGGCTGACATCCGGATCCGGTCCGGAATCCGGCAAATTTACCGAATCCATCCCAACTTGTCAGCAAATACAATGCTAAAACAACCAAAACCTCACAAAGCCTAGGGGGTAAAATAGACTGATAAGTGTGATGATGTAGTCAAAACCAGAGGTAAAGATTGGGGTGGGGTGTATCCCCCAACCAGATCGACACTCATTTTGAAAAACACCACCTTAAATTTCGGGTTACCCTGGAGCGAAGTCGCCAAAACTTCAGAACGAAATCGCCAAAACGGGCTCGACCCCTGGTCAAAACTTAGAAACGAATCGCACGTCGTCTCCCTTTTTAAAACAAAAAAATAAATTGAAAAACCCCACTTTGCATACAGCAGTCGACCATTCGCTGTTGTCACCAACGAACTCGCTTTGCACCTCGATGTTCGTTGTCAATGATGCCATTGCCATCATTGTCAATTTTCAGTTCTGTCTCATGTTTTGATTTACTTTTTCGTCAACAAAAACGTGAACCGGTGCGTTTTCTATCTGCTGAAGTATTCAAGAAAGTACTGTGGAACACAGAAAAATAATCATTTGGAACGAGAACCACGACCTGGGTTTGGATCCACATGCTGCAAAAAGTAGGTCCAACCTCCAAACTGACGTCGGAAGCAGTACCGAAGGCGAAAGCAAATTTTCGAGGGGGGGTGTCGTCACGTGGGGGGGGGGGGGGTAGGGTTGTTAAACAAAAATGAAAATTTTTTTTTAAAAAAAAGTGATTAAAAAAAACAAAAATGCCGATTTTTTTTTTAAATTCGAAAAATTTTCCTCTAATATGCTCTGAAAACCTCAATTTTGGCAAAATTTTTCGAAAGTTCAACAAAAATTTTCTTTGATTATACCTCGTAAAACCTTTAGCAGTCGATTTTGGGCCGTTTTACCGACTGATTTTAGGCTACGACAACATCTGCGATGAAGTTTTTGAGCGTCCCAAAGCTTGGCCTACCATTTCCGATGCAGATAAGGTGACGATTCGCCTCGCAGAGCGTCCGATTGTGCTCGCTGCTCCGTTTGCAAGCGCTACGTTGTCTGGTTGCTTGCTGCTTCGTGTCGTGTCGTCGCAACACCATCAGAAGAATTGATCGAATTTCAAGGCGGTATGTTTGTCTTCACTTTAGCATTAGTTTAGCTGGGGACAATTAGTGACGTTTTGGAGGTCAAAACACAAGAAGAGGCATGGTGACGGTTTGGAAAAGGGGTAATTGAGGTCACCAAAACAAAATCTGCAAAGTTCCGTCATATGGGAGTCATTCGGGAGGCGCTTGCATATCATATGTGGTTCTTCGGACTCCCTGATTGATTTAGCACAACTTTGATTTTTGAAATTTTAAAAAAAAAAATTAAAAAGAAAAAACAAAAATGACGATTTTTGTTTTTTTTAACAACCCTAGGGGGGGTGCCGAAAATTTTTCAGTGGGGGGGGTTGTCAGTCATGGTACAGTGACACCCCCCAGGCGTGGGCCATTGGAGGGGGGTGCGGTGCACTATTGTAGAAAAATTTCTGGGGGGTGCACATGTGACGAGAAGCAGGCCTACACTGCGGACAATGCCGTCATTGTGTCCATAGAAACGAGCTTCATACGAACAGTTAGCGAGCGCGCGCGACTACGGTAACAGGGCACTGAACTACCGTAACCGTAAAAGAGCGGCCGCCGACGCAACGGCGTCATCCATCAAAACTTCAGAAAATATTTTTGTGATTATAATTGCTCTGTTCGCTCGTTTCGCGCAGTAATTCTGTCGCGCACGAAATCACCGTGCGCACATTTCTGTATCATAATATTTTTGTTGTAAAATATTTTGTGCAGTAATGATATTCAAAAAACTGTAATGTCTCTATATGAAGTGTCGATCTCCAAGCGACTCCAAACTGTCGGGGGAGAAGAGAATTTCTTAATACGGCTATTACACTAATTGCCGTGTAAACAAACATTCAAAGTTTACCTTGAAAGAGAGACGCAAAAATTTGCCGCAAGGGAGTTCGCGCTCCACTTACTTGCGCGAACTAGATTTTAACCTGTTTCACCGTTAGACAAACCTTTGCGTCTCGTTTTCTAACCAATGAGCATCTTTTGGGGGTGGGACCTGCTCTTTCTAGAAGGTTTTAAAATTGTATAAATAGTTCTGTCACTTGTGTATTATTGTCTCATCTTATTTAAGATAGGCTTTTTCACAATACCGACCCTCCTTAGGCACAATTTCAAAAAAGTTTTCAAATTCAGTCAAATTTAAGACCAATCGAACCGCCTTGATGCCCTGAGTTCTAAAATCATATTTTTATCCTAATCCAAGCTTTCTTTATGCTTTAAAATTAGGAAAAACCTAATTTTCGACCCCCTTGTAGTAAAACTGCTCTAGTTCGCTTCTGTTTGAAGCTGTCAACAAAAATCAAACACCAATCGATTCCCCTTGTGCTCGCGCACATTTTTCGTTTTTATACTATGAGTTGAAAACGTTTTTTCATGCTTTGTATTTATAAAAAACTGCAGAGGTTGGTGGTTTTTTACGTTTTTCGGTACTTTAGAAACGTTTGTGGGGTATAGTTGCTAAGTAATTCTGAAAGACCTACGAAAAATGTATATCCATGTAAAATTTCAGCTTCATAAAGCGTCGCCGGGAGTCACACGATACAAAACAAAATGGCTTGTCGCATGCGTTTTTGGTACATGTGCCGCATGCATACTGTACATGCGCGCGCACACACAGTCACAGTGCACGCGAGCAGTGTGTGCGAAAACTGCGCTTGCAAGTTGTTTGTTGTTCGCTTTGCACAAAAAATCACGATGTAGCGCGTAAAGTGCGCTTGCAAGTTGTTTGTTGTTCGCTGTGCACAATCACTATGTAGCGCGTAAAGTGCGCTTGCAAGTTGTTTGTTGTTAGCTTTGCACAATCACGATGTAGCGTCTCGTTGCAACGCAACAGAACAACTCAAATACGCATCGAATAAAGAAAGATGCGCATGCGTGCACGCTTTTTGTGCAACGTTGATCAAATGAAGCTTCAAATAAAAATATCGCAACTTTTATTCAACAAAAAAGTATCAAAAGTATAATGAGCGGACCGGAACTCTTCAGGCCTTTTCAGGCCACATTTAGAGGGCCGCAATTATACCCCTCCCGTCGGGGTCTTGTCCCGAGCGTTTTTCCGAAACTTTGATTTCAGGGACCGGACACCGCGGCGGACAGGAGTAGGACATCGGACACAAAGTCGGACATTTTCATTTAGCGTGCGGTCACTACGCGATCTTTTGACTGTGGCTGTGTTGTCTTAATCTTCTCATTGTGCCGTGTTTGTCCGTCCGTCCTTTTTTCGGTACTCCTTCAAAATACGGGTCCGCTCAAATTTCATCGCAGCGCGCTGATTGATGGCTCAAATGAAAGCCCTCGTTCTGCTGGGCAATCCTGTGTATGGATTTTTTTGAAATTCAAAATTTTGAAGAATTTTTGTAATTTGAATTTGAAATTTTCGATTAAAAGCGTCTGTGGTGGGCGTGTACAGTGCACTGAAAGTTGTATTTATGTGCTTGATAGATATTTATGATGGATACCGTTCACATGATATTGCATGAGCATGAAACAGTCATACGTCTGAAAGTAGGGCCCACGGGTTCAGTACCGAAGACGTGGGGGTGGGGGGGGGTGTACGTACCCCCCCCCCCCAGAGCACCCGAGACCTCCGCGTGGGGGGTGGGGTCACGCGACACCAAACCTTAAAACCTGAACACTGGACCATCCACACCCTTTCGAAATTTACTTGACACCCCACCCACCCCCCCCCCCGTCACATGGACCTTAAGTTACAGTGACAACCCCAAAAATTTTCTCGGACCATCCAAAAATCATGAACTTTTGCTTACAAATCATGATTTTTTGTCTATAAAGTCTATAAAATAAGCTGAATATATGATAACTTGACATTCTTCATTGTAATTTTGCCGCAAAATTTAGCGTTTTCCCTTCAAAATTTAAGCGAAAAAATATCATGGGTGGGGTGGGGGGTGTGCACCCCCCAGAAATTTTTCTACAATAGCGCACCCCCAACAAAGTGAACAACAAACAACTTGCAAGCGCAATTTACGCGCTACATCGTGATTGTGCAAAGCGAACAACAAACAACTTGCAAGCGCAGTTTACGCGCTACATCGTGATTGTGCAAAGCGAACAGCAAACAACTTGCAAGTGCAATTTACGCGCTACATCGTGATTGTGCAATGTGAACAGCAAACAACTTGCAAGCGCAGTTTACGCGCTACATCGTGATTGTGCAAAACGAACAACAAGCAAGTTGCCAGCGCAGTTTAGGCGCTACATCGTACTTGTGCAAAGCGAACAGCGAACAACTTGCAAACGCAGTTTTATGCGAACGCTTTTTTATCGTATTGGTTTTTTACATTTCAACTGCATGTAACAAAAGATAAAACTTTCACTAATCAACCAAATTGTAGAATGGTTCTCTGCATTTCGGCCTTGGCAACATCATATGCAGAAGAGGTTTGGCCTCAATGTTGTGCAACATGTGAAACTGAGCAATTTTCAGCAGCTTGCTTTTTTGGTACGGCTAAAGTGACATGGGTAATATTTTTAGGTGTATTGCATAACAGCAGGGTGAATGGGGTGAACAGCAGCGCACACACTGCTCGCGTGCACTGTGACTGTGTGCGCGCGCATGTACAGTATGCATGCGGCATATTGACCAAAAACTGATGCGACAAGCCATTTTGTTTTGTATCGTGTGACTCCCGGCGACGCTTTATGAAGCTGAAATTTTGCATGAATATACATTTTTCACAGATCTTTCAGAATTACTTAGCAACTATACCCCACAAACGTTTCTAAAGTACCGAAAAACGTAAAAAACCACCAACCTCTGCAGTTTTTTATAAATACAAAACATGAAAAAACGTTTCAACCCATAGTATAAAAACGAAAAATGTGCGCGAGCACAAGAGAAACTGATTGGTGTTTGATTTTTGTTAATAGCTTTAAGCAGAAGCGAGCTAGAGCAGTTTTACTACAAGAGGGTCGAAAATTAGGTTTTTCCTAATTTTGAAGCATAAAGAAGGCTTGGATTAGGATAAAAATATGATTTTCGAACTCAGGGCATCAAGGCGGTTCGATTGGTCCTAAATTTGACTGAATTTGAAAACTTTTTTGAAATTGTGTCTAGAGGTGTGGAGGCCGGGTCGGTCGACTCAAAAAGCCTATCTTAAGAGTTTACTGCGACTTAAATAAACTTCCACCATCTCAACTATATCGTCGCTTCAAACCAAATAGCAACTCCGGTTGCAAACGTGTACTGTGAAAATAATACATCAGAAGGTTGGTAGCCCAACCAAATACAAAGTGGAACCATCATCATTTTTTTTCACGTGCACGCATAGCTCTTAAACAAGTGTTCGACCCGTCTAGATCCATCATTTGGTGAGACGTAGGCAAACTCAATCTCTCAAAGATTCCATCAATAAATTTAATTGTGTCTCTCTTGTGTTTGATTTTGGCTTCCCCAATATGTCTCTGAGCTAACTGCCAGGCAGTTTGTAACCGGAACTTTAGATCGGTTACCCAATCAACCTGGTCTACATAACGACGATCAGGTGTGTCATAGACCAAATCGAGAGGCAACTTTGGTGTTCTTCCGTATAAGCAATAAAAAGGCGAAAACTGACTGGAAGACTGAACCGAAACTCGAATTGACAAGAGGCAAATGGGAAGTAATTCATCCCAATCGTTCCCTGCATAGTTCGTATAGTTTCTAATCATTCGGCACAGTATTCCGTTCAATGATTCGCATTGTCCATTGCTTTGTGGGTGATATGCTGTTGTCAGCATATGTTTCAGGCCTAAAATTTTAGTAACTTCTTTCACTAAATTTGAGACAAAATTTCTACCGTTGTCTGAAATTATCTTTCGTGGTACCCCATGTCTGCAGATAATTTCATCTACAAAAACTCGTGCAAAAGTTTGAGTGGTTTGATCTGGTATTGCAAAGCATTCTGGATATTTTGTCAGATAGTCAATGACGCTTAAGATGCAAGTATTACCACGTTCTGTGATTGGTAAATTGGTAATTAAATCAATCCCAATCACATCAAAAGCTCCTTCCACTGGGATTGGAACCAATGGCGCTTTTGGTTTTTGATTCGTTCTTTTGAATTGCTGGCATTTCAAGCATCCTTTGACATACTGATTGATAATTTGCCTCATCCTTGGCCAATAATAGCGTTCTTGTATTTTCTGATAGGTTCTCAACTGTCCCACGTGTCCTCCACCACATTTTCCATCATGATAAGCTTCTAATATTTGTTTTATCATGGAAGTTGGTATGGCCACGCGGGGCTTGGAACCTTTTTGGGCTAATTTAAGAATTCCTTCTTCTATTTTGTATTGTGGTAATATGTTTTTCAGTTGTTTCGACGTTACATTTGTGATTCCACGTTCTAACGCTTTAATAATTTGCCCAAAATACGGGTCCTTCTGTTGTTGATCTTTAAGTTCTTCTAGCAACTGATTCTCATCGTTTTCTAAGTCTAGTTGGTTGATTGTTAAAATATGCGAATTTTGTGGACTTTTTGTTTGGTTGTTGTTTAATTGTATGTTGGGTTCTGCGTCATTTTCTGGGCTCATTTCCATGCCAAAAACATCATCTGCATCTGCTTCAGTGTTTTCAATTGGTAAACGTGACAGTGCATCCGCGTTCGCATGTACCCGTCCTGGTTTGTATTGGATTTCCATATATCCATCGAATTGTCTTAGACTTTCTGTCCATCTGAACATTGGTCCGGTCAAGTTCGTTAGTTGCATTAGGTATTTCAGCGGACGGTGGTCCGTGATGACTGTAAATTTGTGTCCCAGTAAGTAGGGTCTAAAATGGGTGACACAATAATACAGTCCGTAAGCTTCCCTTTGTGTTGTGCTCCACCGTTGTTGGCTTGGCGATAACTGTTTGGATACGTATGACAGTACCTTCTGTTTGCCATTTTCATCTTCTTGCTGTAAAATACCCCCAACTCCAACTTGACTGGCGTCAATGTACAAAAAGAATGGTTTAGAAAAATCAGGGTAGCTTAGCGTTACGTTGCTGATTAAGCGTTCCTTTAATGTTTGAAATGCCTTTTCTTGTTCTGGACCCCAAGCAAATGGTTCATTCTTTCTCAGTAACCGAGTTAAGGGTTCCGCAAGTGTTCCAAAATCTTTTATGAACTCTCTGTAAAATTGTATTAAGCCAATAAATCGCCTTACTTCTTTCTGATTGGTTGGAACTGGAAAATCGCGAACAGGCTGAAATTTTTCTGGATCAGGTCTAATGCCGTTTTTTCCAACGATGTGACCCAAAAATTTCAACTCCTGTTTACAAAAAACTGATTTCTTTGGGTGAAGTTTCAAATTGAATTTTCGAAGCCTTTGGAACACTTGCTCAATATCTTTCAAATGAGTATCGAAGTCTTGTGAATAGATTAGCACATCATCGATGTAGACTAAGGCCGACCCTTCACAGTCATTCAACACGGTGTTCATTAACCTTTGAAAACTGCTCGGGGCGTTTCGGATTCCGAAAGGCATGCAAACCCAGTCATAGCTTCCAAACTCACAGCCGAACGCTAATTTGTGTACGTCCTCATCCTTTACTTTGACTTGATAATACCCAGACTTGAGGTCTAAAGCAGAAAAATAGTTGGCATTTCCTAAAGAGTGTATGATTGAATCTAATCTAGGTAACGGGTACAAATCTGGCACTGTGACTGCGTTTAGTCCCCGAAAATCTGTACAGATCCTCAATGAACCATCCGGTTTGGTAACAACGACTAACGGTGCACGATAAGGACTCACCGAAGGCCTAATGAGTCCCATTTCCAAAAGTTGTTCTAATTGTTCTTTGACCACGTGTTTGTGCGCTTCAGGTAATCGATACATGGGTCGTACCACTGGTCCCGAGTCACCGGTGGGAATGGAATGTTGGTACACATCACACAGCCCCAAGATGCCATCTTTCAATACAAAAACATCTGCATACTTGAGTAAAAGCGCTTTTAATTGTTCTAATTCATGTTTAGTACAGGCCGTTTTTGTTAGGTCTATTAATTCAAAAATTTCGTGTTTTTCTTTCGTTAAAGTGAAAATACCACACGTATGATTTTCTAGTTCAGTTTTTTCCGGTTCGACGGTGTCAAATTCTTCTCCCATACCTACACACTGTCCAGAAGCTAATGTCGCCGAAATGGTCGACGGGTTAACGACTCGTACAGATATGTGTGTTTGTTTGGGTGCGAAAAGTGTTCGTGCGGCAATTACTCCTGTGTATTTCACTAGATTTTCATTTGGTTCTAAGATTAACTCAGGTCGTTTTCGACTTCCTCCTACTTTACACAATGATTTCTACAACTACGATGCTAAAACCGGAAGCTTGAACTTACTAGAGCAACCTATGACGTTGGACATTCTTCATTATAACATGACAGAACTTCTGTGGGACACTAATCCAATTATTTGGAAAGAGTTGGTCATTTATAATCTATCAGTACTGGACAGCCACATATCTTTAAATGACGTGACAGGGTCACTATTTAAACAAAATGAGATTCTGAAAGCTTTAGGGGCAAAAGATATGGCCGATCCATCCTCCGCCGCTGACCAAATTATTAGTAAGATAGTAGCAAAAGGAACTTTAGGGTTCATGCATGGACTCGTGCTCGATTTTAAGCAACTTTTCTTGTTCATCGCCGCTATTTATGTATATGCACACATGATAATAGCACATTGCTGCCCAGGTAATCACCGGCGCGCTTTCGTGTTCTCAGTACCTGATATGTTAGTCAAATTCTGGAAATGGCTCCGGGACATGACAAACATGAACTTCAGATGGCGAAACTGGCGACGACGTCGTGCTGGACACCATGGCGAATACTCCACCGTTAGATTCAACAGAGGGGGTCGTAGATTAACTGCGGATGACATTGAGTTAGTACAATTGAGACGTGATCGCAGCAACACACTACCATCGAGTAGCGCCAGACCGGAAGTTCCGCCTAGGCCTGAAGGTCTCAGAGCTGACCGACCAACCTCAACAATTCTCGGCAACCCATCAACGCCACAAAAGTTTCCACCCGTAATTCCAAAGTTGTCACGCACACCGAACCTTATTGCCATGATTAACAATGAGATTAATGAGTCAGTACCAGAGAAAACAAGTATAATGGTCACCACTTTGGTCTATTTTAACAATTTCTCAGTTCTTGCTTTAATAGACACCGGTTCCTTTACTTCAGTCGTCGATGCTAACTTCCTTAAAAATATACCACACGAACCAATTAAGCCAACAAATGAACAGGCATCTGGAATTACAAATAACTCACTAACCTTTCTTGGCTCAACTCAAGGCGAAGTTACAATTGGAAATGAAACACACACAGAGGATTTTCTCGTGCTTGAGAACGCACCTTTTGATTTGTTAATTGGAAATAACATTTTGAAAATTTTTAAAAGAATGACCTTGGATTTTGAAAAACAATACGTGAGCATTGCGGGAAAACAAATACCGTTCAATTCTGAAGAAAAGAACGAAGGAAAGAAAACATGGGAAGTACAAGTCCTTCATGATTGCACGGTACCACCTCGGTGTGAAATGCTAGTGTTTGTAGGGTGAGTGATTTTGCGTTAGCAATTTCAGTTCGGAACAAGTCTGGCCGCCTTTTTCCGCTCTCAGCCTCATAACCAAAAGAGTACGTCACATTTTGGCGCCCCCACAGGGTCTATTTGAGAATTGTTTTGCCATACTTAAATTAGTTTGGTTCAGAAGTGGAGAAATACCTCTTCGGACAAACAAAGAATTTTTTGTTTAGTTATTAAGTGTTGAGGAAAACAGTGTTGCTTCGCAACAGATTTTTGACAAACAGGATTTAAGGGCCCAGTAATTTTTGAAGTTTTGAATTGCGCAAAGAAAAGTTTAGAAAAGAAGATTGGCTAAATAAAGATATTGCACATTTTGGAATATTAAAAAAAATAGAATTGAAAGTGACAAGAAAAATTGAAAGTTTAAGAATCTTGAAAGTCAGGCCTCCTAAATTTGAAAAAGCGCTGTTCTGTTAAAATAGAATTGTCCGGACAATCTCGCTCATATTGAGTTGTTTTGTTTTGGTTGGCAGAAGTTTGAAGTTTTATTTTGAGATAGTAGGCACAACAACTGGATGTGCTGTTGTTGTGAGGTTGCAAAAGGAATTTCGAGTTGTATCGTTGGAATTTTGTTGGTTGGAGTTCTTGTTTTTATTGCTGTGTGGGTTGCTGATTTTTTAGAATATCAGTGGACACTTTAAAGCTTGCACGCGTTAAAATTTTGTGGTTCCTCTTTGTTATTGGTTATTCTTTGTTTTATTTCCTTTTTGTGTATTTTTTATTCAGTTAGTGGCTGGTGAACTCTGTTCTGTATTTTTTTCAAGATGGAAGGTGTAGAGTTTGAACAAGTACTGGAACGGCTTAAATTGGCTGAAGACAAGGTGAAAGAGCTCACTGAAAGGCCGGCTGTTTCTGGAAATGTGTCACGCCAAGGCTTACCGCTTAGATGCCCTACCTTTGCGGCTAGCATTGGTGAATCTTTTACTTCATGGTACAATAATTTCGTACTTTTTGCAAAAGCTATGCAATATAACGAAAATGATTGCCTCTCAGTGTTGCCCGCTTTATTAATTGAGAATGCGCGCGAAGTATATGAACAACTAGATGGCGAAACTCAAGCCAATTATCAATTGTTAGTAGCAACGTTGAAGGAAAAGCCCAGAACAACGCCAACTAGCGGCATCCGAATTTAAGGCAAGAAAGCAAGGAAAGGATGAAAATGTTTTACAATACGCGCGCGCGTTAAGAACATTGTTTTATCAAAGCACGCTAGGAAGTGAGCCTACTGATAGCGCAGCTACTAATGATTTAAAAACTGTTTATTTGCTTGATCATTTTTGTGATGGCTTACGGCCAAGCATTCGTTACCATATGGGTTTCAATCCAAGGCCAACCACCTATGAAGGCGCAGTAAACCAAGCGTTAAGAATTGAAAATAATCTTTTCGCTGCAAAAGGGTATTTTCCGTCATCTGAAGGAATTTTCAGCACATTTAGAACACGTGGCTTGCCACAACCAAAACTGCCTGTCAAAGGACTTCCGGATCTGACTGAAGCCAGTGGTACCATTGAGCTGGCCGATACGAACTACGGGCTCGACCGAAACCGAAACAACGTTTTTCTTCATTAGATTAATTTTTGCTACTAACTCCCCAATTCTTTCTGTTGATTTTTTTCTATTCCTTTCATTCCTAATTTCTTTGTGTTATTGCTTGCCATTAATGCTAACATTTTGAATGCTTCTTTTGTGTTGCTTTGTCCTGTCTTAAAATAATCTATTCAAAAATGGGTCAACCTCGTGGAAAGCGAGCCTAAAATTTCATCCTTGGAGATCGACCAAAAGTTTACTGTGAAATCTTATATTTTGTGTACATATCCGGTTTTTATCTCATTGGTACCCTGTTTCTGTTTGTTGTGCTTCATTAAAATTGTAAATAGTACTGTGGTTCATGTTGTTATTGTTTTATCAGTTTTGTTATTGTTCATGAAGGGTAAGGTGAAGGATTTTTCTGGTGAAGGGTTGGTTGATGTGATTAATGGTGTGATATTACGATGAGTCATTGAACTATATGACAAACACTTTCAACATGACGCCGAGCGCTCTCAACAACAAAAAGCTTAATAAATAGCTACCAGTCAGTGCCCTTTGGAGTCAGCGAGTCTCAACAGTATAGCTGTGACGTCGCATGTCGCGACGCTTCTCGTCAAGGTGCCAAGACACAACAATTCACCAAACAATTTCAACCTCACCATGTCGAGGACGACATCGATTCTTTTTGCGGGGGAGGTGTGACGAGAAGCAGGCCTACACTGCGGACAATGCCGTCATTGTGTCCATAGAAACGAGCTTTATACGAACAGTTAGCGAGCGCGCGCGACTACGGTAACAGGGCACTGAACTACCGTAACCGTAAAAGAGCGGCCGCCGACGCAACGGCGTCATCCATCAAAACTTCAGAAAATATTTTTGTGATTATAATTGCTCTGTTCGCTCGTTTCGCGCAGTAATTCTGTCGCGCACGAAATCACCGTGCGCACATTTCTGTATCATAATATTTTTGTTGTAAAATATTTTGTGCAGTAATGATATGTTAAAAAAACTGTAATGTCTCTATATGAAGTGTCGATCTCCAAGCGACTCCAAACTGTCGGGGGAGAAGAGAATTTCTTAATACGGCTATTACACTAATTGCCGTGTAAACAAACATTGAAAGTTTACCTTGAAAGACAGACGCAAAAATTTGCCGCAAGGGAGTTCGCGCTCCACTTACTTGCGCGAACTAGATTTTAACCTGTTTCACCGTTAGACAAACTTTTGCGTCTCGTTTTCTAACCAATGAGCATCTTTTGGGGGTGGGACCTGCTCTTTCTAGAAGGTTTTAAAATTGTATAAATAGTTCTGTCACTTGTGTATTATTGTCTCATCTTATTTAAGAGTTTACTGCGACTTAAATAAACTTCCACCATCTCAACCATATCGTCGCTTCAAACCAAATAGCAACTCCGGTTGCAAACGTGTACTGTGAAAATAATACATCAGAAGGTTGGTAGCCCAACCAAGTACAAAGTGGAACCATCATCATTTTTTTTCACGTGCACGCATAGCTCTTAAACAAGTGTTCGACCCGTCTAGATCCATCATTTGGTGAGACGTAGGCAAACTCAATCTCTCAAAGATCCCATCAATAAATTTAATTGTGTCTCTCTTGTGTTTGTAGGGTGAGTGATTTTGCGTTAGCATTTTCAGTTCGGAACAAGTCTGGCCGCCTTTTTCCGCTCTCAGCCTCATAACCAAAAGAGTACGTCACACAACCCGAGTTTTTGGTTGGGGGGGGGGGGGAAAAACAGATAGATAGCTGGCTGAAAAATTTTTTTAGATAGATAATAGCTGAGCCGAAAAAAATAGAGATAGATTCAAAAAAATTTTGGGGGGCCGGGGTAGGGTTAGGAGCTTTGAAAAAAAAAATTATTTTTTTTTCGTTTTTTTTTTAATTTGAATTTTTTTTTTCAAACTTAAAAAAAATTTAAAAAATTTTTCTTCTACTTTGCTCTGAAAATTCGATTTATGGCATAATTTTTTGAAAGTTCAAACCAAATTTTCTTCCCAACTTCTTTGTGTGCTTAGGTACATGTCATTATTTGGTCATTTTGACCGACGTACTCCATGTTTTTCGATTTGGATGACTTCTAGAGTCAATTTTTAGCGTTGAAATGACTTAACTGAATTGAAATATCGTTTCAGAAATCGTTTTCTTGCAACTTAGAACATGTTTTTTTCAGTCGGTAGGCCATGAGATGAACATGATATTTTGTTGATTGGCGTATGTTATAGGTCTACAATGGAGTTGTGCGATATATTGTTAAACAATTGGAGCGGAGATGTTGGTTAATACCACATCACACGACCGTTTTTCAGATACCCGATAACATGGCCACATGTTAAAACTTGCGTGCTGAGCTAAACTAACGTGTTAAACTTGCGTCTGTCAGTTGCCCGCAACGTGATCGCGAAATCATGGTACGTGTTTTCGATACGATGATTTGAAGAGTGGGCTCTCGCCATGTGGCAGATAGCATAGCTGGTTGAACCTGAAAGTAAGTGTCTTGGGGGGGCGACCGGGTCGACAGGGGTTGCCGACTTAGCTACAGCAAACAGGAATTTTTGAACACAGTCAAATTTTGGTAATTTTCTAAAGAGGAACAACTAAGAACGGTTCAATATTACACGTCGAATACAATAATTCAAACAGTACACGTCGAAAATTGTCCTGTTTTACTGTTGAAAATGCAACTTTCCCTCTATGAAATGGACATAATTTCAATAAAACACGATTTTCGCTCTAATTGTTTTTCGGATCGTTCTGAAAATAGTCTAGATGAACTCAGCTCGACGAGACGCTTCGAACAAACCTAACTTGTAAAAAAAATTTTTTTTTAATTTTTTAATTTAAAAAAAAATCCGGATTTTTTTCCCCTAACCCTAGGTGGGGGGGTCACGCGACACCCACCCCCCAAAACCTGACACTGGACCATCCACACCCCCCCCCTCAAAATTTGCCAGACAAATTTTTTATGGTTTTAAAACGGTTTTAAAACGGAAAAGAAACCGGTTTTTTCCTGGCAATATAAAAAACCGGTTTTTTACCAACCCTACTCATAAGCATAATCAAGTGCTGGCAACACTCCATTCAGAAACATGATCTTTTCGGCGTTCTGAGTCATAGTTGTTCCAGAGCCGAGGGGTTGGGGGGGGCCGATATAGATAGCTGGAGCAAATTTTCTAGATAGATAGATAGCTGGAAAATTTTGGGGGGGGGGCCGCGGGGGGGCCATGTGACTTTGGGGGGGCCGGTCAAAATTTTGAAATTTGATAGATAGATAGCTAAAACGCAAAAAAAGCTATAAAAACAGCAAAATAATGCTAAAAATACACTAAAAATCAAGTATAAACGCGTATTTTACCTAAAATTAGCGAAATTTTCAAGAATTACGAGCAAAAATAGTTAATTTTGGTCAAAAATTAACTCATTTTATGTCTTCGAAGACAAAAATTTTCAGATAGATAGCTGGCTGAGAATTTTTTTTAGATAGATAATAGCTGAGCCGAAAAAACCTGTTTGATAGAGATAGATTCGAAAATGTTTTGGGGGGGGGGGGGCGCCCGCCCCCCCCAGGCCCACCCCCCCTAGAACAACTATGTTCTGAGTTGACAAACGAGATCGGCTGTACACAAACACCTGCCTGGCTTCAGAGAACATTCGTTCGCTTGCCACGCTTGTTGGTGGCGGTGCCAGGTATCTGCGCGCGATTGTCGATAGTTTGGGGTATTTCGGCGAATTCAGCCGCCAAAAGTCCAGCACTAGATGACTTTTGTCCGGTTCGTCGATAAAATCATCCGACTCGTACATATTCATTTCGCCGCGCAGTTCGTCTTCAAGATTGGATTCGTCTGACGGGTGGCGCGGTCGCACAGCGTGAAACTCGATGCCTCCGTAGAGGCCAGTCGATTTCTTTTTTGGTTCGGGCTAAGTTTCGTCATTGTCACTGTCCGCGATCTCGGATGCATCGTCGCTGTTTGTGGGCGTCGCGGGTCGTTTCAAGATTTTCTTTGCAATTTGCAGTAGTTCACAACGAGTGGCGTCCGCATTTTGGAATATTGTTTAGTCGGAATAAGTTTAGTAGAAATACCCCACTGAAAAAAAGAAAACTGGAGCTATCTAGATATTTTTAATTTTGAGTACCAAACCAACCCGCAAATGGCTCTGCACCAAACATAAAAAACCGCAACGCCGCAACGTAAAGCTTTTTTACTTGGGCGCGCACGCACTTCGCATCCGCATCACTCACACTCACTCCCAATCAGCGTGCAGCTGAGCCGGCCGGGCCCGTCAAATTTTGCCAGGCTTCCGGGCCGGGCCCAAAACCAATTTTTTGGGCCGGCTTCCGGGTTCCGGCTCCATCCCTAGTCTTCACTTCACTTTAGCATTCGCTGGGGACAATTAGTGACGTTTTGGGGGTCAAAACACAAGAAGAGGCATGGTAACGGTTTGGAAAAGGGGTAAATGAGGTCACCAAAACAAAATCTGTAAAGTTCCGTCATACGAGAGTCATTAGGGAGGCGCTTGCATATCAAATGTGGTTCTTCGAACTCCCTGATTGATTTAGCACAACACAACTTTGATTTTTGAAATTTAAAAAAAAAATTTAAAAATGACGTTTTTTGTTTTTTTCAACAACCCCCCTTTAGCAGTACCGTGGGCCCAAAACAATTTTCGAAGGGGGGGGGGTATGGTGCCGTGGGGGGGGGGGGGCCGGCCCAAAAGTGTGGGGGGGTCCAACCGATGGGCACGTGGGCCCCCCCATGGGGGTCCCATGGGGGGTGCATTTTTTCAAAATTTTCTGTGGGGCAGGGGTCGAGCCCGATTTTTGGCGAATCCGAGGGGGGGGGTCCGCCCAAATTTGGGGGGGGGTCGTCCCGGGTGGGGGGGGGGTCGACTTGGTTGGGGGGGGGGCTCCCGAGTGAGACCGAAAATTCTAGGGGGGGGGGTCCGAGCGAGACCGAAAATTCTAGGGGGGGGTCGGACCAAATTTTTTTCTTGACGATGACATTGTCTGGGCAAAAAATGGCTAGTAGGGGTCGATTTGGTTGGGGGGGGTGGGTTCCCGAGAGAGACCGAAAATTCTAGGGGGGGGGGGGGGTCGGACCAAAAGTTGTTGAATAAAAGTGCTAGAAACCACAGCATCCAGTCAAGGCCTCTCTCTAGTCTCTAGTCATACATTTTGCTTTGATTTTCGTTCGGGTCGGGACATCTGAAAGCTACACGAACGAGACACGCTGCACGGGTGAGACTTGATATTGAAGTACAGTATTGAAAAAATTGACGTACAAAGTGGTAAATGTATAACAAAGTGGTACGTATACAAAAAAAACATACAATATATATTGAGATACAAACATGCATATAATATAGATACCTACAAATGAGAGAAATATAGAGATATACAAGAGAATATGTCTCCATCGAAAGTCAAAATCAAAGGGGGGGGGTGGTCAGACGGGGGTTTGGAAGGTCGAAATCTGGGGGGGGTCTGGCCCCCCAAATTCGAGAGGGGGGGTATTTTGACCAAAATTTGGGGGGGGTTTGCCCGGGTGGGGGTGTCGACTTGGTTGGGGGGGGGGGGTACCCCCCCCCCCCCCCCCCCAGCTCGTCCCGTGCTGTGGGGGGTCCACCCCCCCACCCCCCCATGATATTTTTTCGCTTAAATTTTGAAGAAAAAACGCTAAATTTTGCTGCAAAATCTTTGAAATTACAATGAAGATGGTCAAGTTATCATATATTCAGCTTATATTATGGACTTTATAGACAAAAAAATCATGATTTTCGAAAAAATTTTAGGGTGTACGGAAAATTTTTGGGGGGGGGGGGTCTCCGCCAGACCAAATTTCATGGGGGGTGTGGCCGAGTGGGGGGGGTGTCGGCCAAATTTTCGAGGGGGCGGTCCGATGGGGGGGTGCCCGGTTTTAGGAGGGGTGGCACGGTGGATTCTGTATAAAAACACCGCAGCGGTGAAAACACCGCACCGATGAAAACACCGCACGGTGAAAACACCGCACCGATGAAAACACCGCACGGTGTGATTTATGGAACGGGTTGGGTCGGCATGAATATAGGGTGTTGTACCAGCAGATTTTATGCCCTTAATAAAGTTTTTTTTGTTTTTCGTGGTTGTGACCATTCTTTTGATAACGTAACACATAACGTCGCCCAGATCACGATTTCCTCGACCGATTTCGACGATCGATGACTCAATCAACTCAGCAGAGCATCCGGAACACGACGATGTGTCGATTGTGGTTGGTTTTGTTTTTATTTAACATTGGTCGTTGTGCAATAAAAAATTTACGAAAAAACACAAAACACCAATTTATTGTGATATGGATTTTTTTCGATTTTCAGAAAACCGTGAAAACCAACCACAAACGAGGCATCATCGTCTTCCGGGTACTCCGCTGAGTTGATTGAGCTATCGATCGTCGAAATCGGTTGAGCACAGCGCTGGCAGAGTCGCGTGACAGGTCGGCGCACGAGACACACGTCGTGAAACGCAAATATTGCCAACACAAAACGTCGCTCAGATCACGATTTCCTCGGCCGATTTCGACGATCGATGGCTCAATCAACTCAGCAGAGCATCCGGAACACGATGATGTAACGATTGTGGTTGGTTTTGGTTTTATTTAACATTGCTCGTTCTGCAGTAAAAAAATTTACGAAAAAACACAAAACACCAATTTATTGTGATTTGGATTTTTTTCGATTTTCAGAAAACCGTGAAAACCAACCACAAACGAGGCATCATCGTCTTCCGGGTACTCCGCTGAGTTGATTGATGTGTTGATGAGCCGATTTGACTGACGGAATCGCCGGCCAGGTCGATTTGAAAATTTCAACCATTTACACAGTGAAGATAGGCAAAAGTGTCGGTCAAATCGGCTGATCAAGACATCAATCAACTCGCCAGGATGCCCTATACATGTGCAGATTGCATTTGCGGTCGGTGGGTTAAATTTTCGTGATATATTTCGTTAAATAAATCACGAGACACACGTCGTGAAACGCAAATATTGCCAACACAAAACGTCGCTCAGATCACGATTTCCTCGGCCGATTTCGACGATCGATGGCTCAATCAACTCAGCAGAGCATCCGGAACACGATGATGTAACGATTGTGGTTGGTTTTGGTTTTATTTAACATTGCTCGTTCTGCAGTAAAAAAATTTACGAAAAAACACAAAACACCAATTTATTGTGATTTGGATTTTTTTCGATTTTCAGAAAACCGTGAAAACCAACCACAAACGAGGCATCATCGTCTTCCGGGTACTCCGCTGAGTTGATTGATGTGTTGATGAGCCGATTTGACTGACGGAATCGCCGGCCAGGTCGATTTGAAAATTTCAACCATTTACACAGTGAAGATAGGCAAAAGTGTTAAATTTTAAAAGTGCCGGGGCCGGCGATTCCGCCGGCCGAATCGGCCGATCAGCGTCTTAATCGGAAGCTAGGGACGTTCGGAATACGATGCAAACTCATTTGCGGCCGGTCCAGCAAACAGGCAACTGTTATTTCAAGTCAATAAAAAATTGTGAAAAAAGCGACAAAACACGTAAAAAGGCGAGTATTGTCAGCCGGTTTTTCAATAGTTCAAAAAATTTCAAAAAATTTAACACACCAACCGCAAATGCAATCTGCACATGTAGAGGGCATCTGGCAAGATGATTGATGTCTTGATCAACCGATTTGACCG
>JASANC010005383.1:0-11729 GCA_030248135.1 Theristus sp. LFF4_11
ATTTTGGCCACTCCGATCCCATTATTTCTTTTTTAGCGACCTCTGTATTCTGCGAAATAAACTGACAAGTAAACAAACATTCTGCATTGATTATGTACACGAACACCACCGACACGGGGAAGAAATCTTGAATTTTAGAATGAAATAGTAAGAACAATAAATCTTTTTATTTTCTTGCAAGAACGATTGAATGAGAAAAGTTTGAATGTCTGTGTGAAAGCTAAATACGTTGCATGGAATGTTTGAGAAGAAAACAAAACGAAATGCAGTCACAAACTTCTCACATTCGTAATCTCCAGGAAACTCGGCGAAGTGTGTTGGTGTGTGCACAAACAAGCGATCGCAGTGATGGCACTGACCAAGAGTTTTTCAGAAACAACGGCGAACTTTGAAAATTTGCCCAAATAAAAACTTCGTTTGTGCGTTCCGTTTGCGTTGTTTCTAAAAACCATCACAAATATATCACAAAGCGCCAATCAGTCGTAAGTGAATGACTTCACCACAGTGCTGATGTAGTCAACGACATAGAGGTATCCGTCGGCAACGACCATGTCCGACCACAGGGTGTCTTCGTCAGTGCCCAACGTCTCTCTCAGCAGTCCGTCGTGTCCATAGACGTCGATCTGCGCCTTGCCCCTCCTGACCACCATGATGTATCCGTGGCGCGGCTCACGCTGTATGCCAACGGAGTACGTCACCGAGTTCGGCATCCGTGGTCTCAGCGTGCCAAGTGCGCGTCCGTCGAATCCGACGACATGCACCTGGTTCTGACAGCTGATGAACAGCTCCTGCTCGGCTGCGTTCACGGTCAGAAAGTTGCAGTCCTCGTTGGCGTTGTGGAACTTGATGACGTCAACTTCGTTCAGCATCGCGTCGTACCGATAGACGCGGTCGTGCGCGCGCGACAGCACGAACACGTGCTGCTGCTGCTCGGGCCCGCCGATCGCAACGCCCTTGGTCGAGTACGCGAGTGTCAGCTCGCGGCTGATGCGTCCGTCGGTGACGTCGATGCGACTGAGTCGTTTGCGTGCGCCCTGTGCCACGATCACGTCACCGTTCGCCAGCACGGCCACGTCGTAGATGCGACATTTCGCGCACTGAATCTCGTGGTGCAGACGGAGGTCGGGCGTGGTGAGCACGCTGATGTTGCCAGCACGGTGCGACGCCACGTACAGACGCCCGTTGTGGTAGGCCAAACCGACCACTTTGCCTGTGCACAGCAACCATGCAGTACTGGTGGTGGCAACAACGAAAACATGTCACTGCAGTGTCAGTGCTCGACCAACATACGACCAGTGTTGTGCAACACACCACATACATCCGACAGAAAACTGACCAATGCTCGTTGGTTAGTGACCAGGAATGGTAATGCCGTGGCCAACAGTCACTGAGCTAGCTTGCAGAGTGACAACGGCGGTCGGTGACTGTTGGCCACTGACCACAGGCCTGCAATTGCAATCTGCTTGGTTAGTTTTTAGCGTCAGCGTAGCGACCGTCCAAGCGACTTTCACTAGTGGCAGCAATGTGCACAACCGACCGTATTTAGCCATGGACACCTGCGCCACTGGTTTCAATCTGTCCGGCCATGCATTCTCTTCATCTGCGTCAAAGTCACCGTCGTCGTCGATTTCATTGCCTTCAGTGCGTGCTATTGGCACTGTCGGGAAGCGTGCGCGTGTCGTCGTGGCGGCTGTTGTTGTTTCCAACGCTGTCGTTGTTGTTGGCATTGCTGTTGTTCGCACACTGCTCGGCCGCGTTGTTGTCCGTTCGGTTGACGCCTCGCTCACCACGGTCGTCGTCTCGGTCTCGTCAGACGTTTTGGACGGGTAGCTGAATTTCAGAGCACTCAGACAGCCGATTCTGTGCAACGTTCGCACATTGTCACCCTCGTGGCCTGCTGGTAGTACGTTAGACTCTATCTGTGCGTTTGGGGGAGCCCCGTTGAGGGGTATGTAGGCTCTTAATGACAGAGAAAAGCCGATGGGCACCTTACTTGACGACGTTCTGTACGCTTTTCTGGGTTAGCCCTGCCTAAAAACATCGCCTGAAATCCCAACAACAACAACAACAACATTTTATGAGGGCAGAGCACTCACGTTCTCGCAGGCACCAAAACGCCTGCTGCCTGCAGTTGAGCTTTGCTTGAGCCGGCGGCCACTGAATTCGATGGCAATGCTGCTGGTGTGGTTGATGGACTTGCTGTCGACTGAATGCTGCTTGGGGGTGCGGCGGTCGTTGGGTGACGCGCGTGCTCGTGCTCTGACACTGCAGTGTTGCAGAGGTGCGTCATGTTTGGGAACACACGCGAAAACGCAAACACACTCGACCACTTCAAACAAGAAAACACGACGCAACCAGAACGAGTCTCTGATCAGCGTGTGCTCAATGCAATTTTGCTACCCGGTAATATTCACTCACTGATTCTAGAGAAAACGGACTATACAGGGTGGGCCAAAAAAGTATCCGGTTTTACACTGCTCTCACTGGCGTGTGGTAAGACTTTTCGAGCTGAAATTTTCAACACTGATAAAACAAATCAAGGAATTTTTCGGACATTTTTTTTGGTTTACTCAAGTAAATTCAGTTTTACAGCGTTATGTTTGAAAAATCAACTTTTTTACGCAAAAACAAATTTTCACCGAGAATCTCACAACGCATCATTGCTCATAGACGTCGTCATCCTCATCAAGGTTCTCATCCGGCAGTGCTTGATTGTCTTCGTCCTCTTCTTCATCGTCTTCGTCCAATTGCCGTTGGGTCAGCTGCTCAATGTGCGTGCCATTGTTCCCAATGATGGCGTCCATTCGATGCTGGAAACTGAGCAGCACTTTCTGCCGCAGTCCGACGCGAACTGCAAGACGACTGCTCGACTTCAAATCCTCAACGTTGGTCACCGAGAGCCCACAGGGGCGCGTCTGGTTGTTGGAAGCGTTTGCGCAGCGTTGGATTGGGCGAGATCGACAGCTCCCCGCGCAAGCCACACTTGACGCCTTGGATTACTGCTTCTGGAGGCATGTGAAGCAGCCCGTCTCTCAAATGGTCTCACCACACGTTAGTGAGAGCAGTTTGGCAACTGGATACTGTTTGGCCCAGTCCATTTTGCTCGCCACCAGCTCTACACTTACAAAAATGTCCCATTCCGATTTCTCAGTGTTCCAGAAGCTGAAATATAAACTTGGAACTCACAACAATCACATAGACAACTCACCGGATGCAGCAGACTTTAGATTTTTGTTCGTTGGGACACCAAAGTAGTACGTTGTCGTTCTCGTTCGTGGTCGTATGGCGAAAAAGATGCTCAAACTGAGCACTGCAGCGAGCGCCAGTGACAGAATGACAATCAGTGCCACTGCAAACGACTTCATGCTGACACGAGCACACAGCAAAGCGCACTGAAAGTGGAAACGGGTGCACAAAGAAAATCACAAATCAACTGAGGTGGTTTTGATTGAAGAACGATGATGAAACCAGAAAAGTGTGGAGAAGTCGCAATGTGCAAAAAACGCGGATTTTTGAGGTATTCGCCGCAAGACATGTTTTAGCGGCGTTTTTTTCGACTGCATTGTTTTGTTGTCGTTGAGTGAAGAGCTGAATATAAAAACACAAGATGAAGTATGCGCCAGCACTGGTGTGGCGCGCTGAGTGGTGCACCACCAATGCAGAGCGCTGTTTGTTTCGCGTTTTATTTCATTGATTTATAAGTGATCGAGAGAGAGATGAGAAAATCGATGCAGCGCAGACTAAAACGGTCGTCTGTGTGCATGACTGCCGCCGGAAAGTGACTGCTTGACTGCATAACCTAGTTGTCGGCTCATGTAAAACATGCATGTTCATTGAAGACTACAAAAGAATTATGTCACCATGAGTAACTACGACTATTGCGCGCGCCCTGCCTAAAGTGAACGTTTATCACATCGTATTTCAAACGTGCACTCTCCAAATGCGTCTTTAATATGAGCAGAGACACAAGAAAACTACTGTGTAAAATGAACAATGCACATGGTGACGAAATTGTTGCCAAATGCCGAGCAGAACGCTTGTCGAGTTTTAAAGTTTGTGATTTGACAACTTGCACTTTGATATTTGTCATATCTGTCGCAGTTCGAATGAAAGCCATGGACGTGTCAGCAGTTATGCACACAAAACATGCAACGAAATAGATAACTATCGTTTTTTCTCGGCACTTTTACTTTTAACGGTGTACATTTTAAGTTTCGTTGTCATTCAATGTCAAGTTTGTCTGGTTTGCAGAAGTAAACGAGTGCATTTCGATGATATTGTTAAGTGAAAGTGCACTCCAAGATATAAAATCGATACTGATTGCTGATTTCAACAAACTTTGCAATCAGACAAAAACTGCATTTGCTTGAGCAACAGATTATGTAGAGCACGAAAAAATCGTTTACACAACAAACACAACGTTAAAGACTCACACATCAGCGCAGAGAACATCAACTCTTCAAGGTCGTTTTACTTTATTTTAACAAACAGATCCGAAGAAAATAACACTGACCCAGCGACCCTGTGACGGTGTAGCACAAATAAACTACAAAAATTCCTGACAATCAAGCGAAACTGTTTGTGTTTGTATGAAATAATAGCAGAATAAAACACAGGATTGTGGTTACACAGCCTATCTTGATAACGCACCAGGAGTGATTTTTTTGCCATTGGAAACCCGTGAACAAAACTAGATTATCTCTACGTAAGGTGTTATAGTTAGAAGATTGATAGTTTGCTACCTTGTGATAGGTTTCAACACTGAAAGTAAGGTAGCTAGGAAGCAAACAGGCCATCGAATCACTGATCCTTTGGTTTGGTCTGATGGTCTCCTGACTACATAAATAACAAGAATAGTTTCTTCCTAAAAAATCACATCAGATGATTCAAAAATTAAAAAAGTGTATTTTTTCAGTGGCCAATATCATGCGTTTGAGTTGCTTCAGTTGGTGGCAGCGACCGTCTGTTGGTACAATCGACGCATGCCGTCAACAAGAGATTCCATTTGAGCTTGACTGAAAAAAATGAAATACAAAAAAAAACAATTGTTTTTTTTTAATTTAGAAACTCTGACGCTACTTTCTGCGCATGAGTATCTGCTGCGGCGTGGATGGCGCACGCCGCACATGGCCGTGTCGTCGTTGTCCGTGCACGTTCTGCATCGTTTGAATGTTGCGATACTGGCGCGTCATCTGTTTCAACTGAAGGATACAACCATGACTGAACGTTGAGGACACATGAAGCAACACAATTCTCTGAAAGGCAAACCGTCTGAATTCGCTGTGCAAGCGCGTTCAGCTGAGTGCGTAATGTGTCGTACTTGGCTTGCAATTGGAGGTCTGCGTCAGATGCAACCGCAGGCACCAACCACAATGACGACAATCGTTCGTTGATCTGCAAAACAGTACTGCATTCGTCAGCAACCATGCAACTCAGAATCGTAACATAAAGAATCGCCTTTGCCAACGCATTCGAATCTCACAATTGCGAGTCGTGTCGCGAACGCATTCTGTCTGTCCACAGCAGTGGCCAGTCTGTGCATGTGCGTGTCCAGGTGCTCCCGTGTTGCTTCCCGTTGCTGTTGTATGTCTTGCAACGAGTCCCATTGTTGCTGCCCTGTGCACTCCAGTTGCTGATGGCTGTCAACAAACACAACCACATGTTCGTATTTTGCGAGTTTCAAGCAGCAACTTTTTTCTACTTGCAAGGTTTCCCTCTCGACTGAACAAGCCGATCATGCACACCTGCGCTCGAGCAGCAGCTGCACTGGCACAAAGCTGTGAGCGAGCAGCGTGCGTGCCTGTTGCAGCCGTGGCACCAACTGCGTGGCACGCATGTCTGCAGTCACAGTGAGCAGTTCGCGTGCGCTGCAGACGTCTGCTGGCTGTTGCAACGCTTGCTGCACTTGCAACAACACGTCATTCTGTTGCACATCACCATCGAACGTTGCACGCTCGTGAACGTGCCCCAGTGGAGGGTGTCGCGATGAATCGCTCGGTCCGCTATCACAGCTGTGCAACCAAAACACACACGATCACAATAAATATGCACAATGTGACAAAAAACAAACATTCAAATGATCTATCATTCACAAGCTGCCGTAATGACACCTGGAATCATGACCATCAGTTTTGAAAGCAGCGTCGCAAAAGTGACCATTTGTTCAGCACTTATTGACAACTAACGGCAAAGCAGACAAGGACAGACGTCCATTCAGGTCAATCGAAAGCAACGACGGCTCAGCAGCGAGGCGTTCACGATACAGAGCACACTGGTGCACGGCAGCACGCACCGCACGCACCCGGCAGCACGCGCGCTCGGCACGAGCATGAAAAAGCAGGGCACAGGCTGCTGGAAGTTTGCCACTGGGAGTGGCTTGTGTCGACGGTTGGAAATATTCAGCCATGTAGAATGTTCGTTCGCTCTACCGTAAGCAGTTCATTCGCGGCATCCAGCAGCCACGGCAACTCCAGCAGGTGCACACCACCAGCGTGAGCGCAGATGTAACGGAAGCTCAGCAACGCATCTGATAAAGCAAAGCAGCAGTGTCAGCGCTAGTTGCTTGATTCATCACTCAAAATCATACAACGACCCCGAGAGAGTGGAAAAACCAACCAGGCATGATTTGAAGGCGACCTTGGTTTGCGTCGAATTGCCCGGGCGTGTTCGGCAGCCGGATGGTCTCATGTATGTGCACCGTATAGCTCAGTGACTCCACAGTGCTCTGAAGGTTTTCAATAAATAACAATGGAATAGATCGAATTTGTAAGGGCACCAAACCGAATGGATCCAATTTGTCAGAACGATAAAAATAACTCAGCCACAATGTAACCTCATTTTGCGGCAACAAAATACAGTGATAGAGCAGACTGTTGTGCGTTGCGATCACGAGCACAGGCAGTGGGGCAGCTTGTAAGCAATGGATCGAGAGCGCATCACTTGCGTTGTACTCGTCCAAGCCATCAGCGGGATACATAGCCAGTGGGCCGACTGGCTGGTACCAACTAAAACACCACCGTACAATGTATAGAAACAGTTGCATGCAAAATCAAAACTTGACTTGGACAATCACATGTATGATTCACAGTTGAGTGCGGTAAAAAATAACCGGAAAACAAAGCCATCGCAAAACGCAACCACTGTGTTGTGCTGCAACTTTTCAAACAAATGAAAACTGCAAATGGCGCATTTACCGTTTCAATGTGAGATCGACAGGCACAAAATGCACGTCACCCGACTGTGTCAACGCAAACAGCAATGAAATGGGCCCCGAAGAACTGGAACTGATCGCTCGTGTTGCAAACGTGAATGAAACTGGACAGAAAAAACCTAGTGGTAATGGCAGAAGGCAGGCAATTGCAATTCAATCGCTGACAGCGCACGCGCGCAGGCGACACTAACCGATACGATCATGCAGGCCAAGGGCACGCGCAGTGCACGTGCGTTCGGTCGTCGCGGCAGCATCCGTGCCATGCAGCTTGAAAGCGAACAGTGAAAACGGCTGACGGCAGTCGCGGTCGCAGTCAAACACACTGAAAACAACATTGGTGATGATGCTTGTTCAAAACTGCTCAAATCAACTCGCTGCATAGCACCCTTCAAGCCAGCAGTGCGCACGCCACCGAACGTGCACCAAGCACCCACCAAACGGTCGAGTCTGCGTACAACACGGCGAGCACGTTCGAGCGGGTGCCGTGTGCCTTTGAGCCCTGCGGATGCCACTGAGCGTCCACAATCGCAGCACACTTGCGATCACGCTTGCTGCTGCCAATGTGAATGCACCTGCGAGATGAGCAAAACAATCAACAGAAGCACTTGGATTTTGTCACTTAGATGATGCAACACTGTGTACCATACTGAACAGTTGCGCCCCGCTCATTGCGGCCCGTTCGATTCCGGCACGGCGAATTTTTCCATAGCACAAGCAACAGTAAACCACCTGTGATGATTTTTTTGTGGTGAATCCAAAATTACACGGCAAAACATTTTCCAAAAACTCAGGTTTCCGACGTCGGACGTGCCTTTAAATAAAAAGCTTGGCTTAGGAGACGCAACAACAACTTTCTTAGTTTAAGAATTAGATTTGGTGAAATTTGTTTGCTCATTTTAACAATCATTTTTATATCTGCAATTGCGATAATTGATTTGCAATAATTTGCAAAACTAATCATTAGGGATGGAGCCGGTTCCGGTCCGGATTCCGGCGCAAAAATGGGCGCGCGTTTGGGGGGGGAAAAAATGTTTTGGGGGGTGGGTGGATTGGTTTGGGGGGGTTGGGGGTTTTGTTTGTGGTGTGAGGTGGGGGTTAGTTTTGTGGTCGTGGTAGGGAGGCGTTGTGTGGGGGGGATGTGTGGTCCCTAAAAAGGGGGGGGTTGGGCGGGGTGGTGAAAAGAGTTTTTTTTTGAAATTCGGCCATCTGGTTGGATATTCAGTGGGGTAGGGGGTTTGGGGGCAAGGGGTGGGGGGGGGGGGGGGGGGGGGGGGGGGGCCAAAACCGGGAAAGGGACGGGGGGGGGGGACTCGATGCGAGTGGCATTGGTACGACGAAAAAACCCTTACCAGCATCGACACACGCTTCCGGGCTTCCACAAGAACCAACACAGGAGGCCAAGAAACGAGCCGAAAGGGTTTATTGTTCGTGCTCGGGAAAATTCGCAAAGAAAATCTTGAAACGACCGGGGACGCCACAAACGGAATCGTCTGAGAACAAAACCAGGATTTTTTACGAAAGTGAACGCGAGCCCGAACCAAAAAAAATGGGGCAAAAACCGCCGGCGCCCGGGGGGGGGAAAAAGGTTTGTTTGTGCATAATACATCTCTCTGTCAACTCAGAACGCCGAAAAGGTCATGTTTCTGAATGATTTGCCACATGATTATCCCTATGCGATGTGAATTTTGTCAATTGTTGTTGTAATTTTTGGTTGGTTCAAGTGCTGTGTCTTGCTGACTTTGTTTTGTGTTGTGTGTTTTTGTGAAAAGTGATGAAGAAGATAAATACACCTAGATACACGTACTGTACACATATAAAATGCATGTTGTGCATAATACACCTAAAAATTTTCAGATACACCCAGTGACATATAAAATGTCAAACTGTGCGGTTTTTTGTCCGCAGCCCAACTAAACGGACACACCGACGGGTTATTCCACTGTGACTTGATGAGTTTTCCAGTAGCATTGATGGATTGTTCTCCCAGCACAGTATGACTGCTTTCGCGGACAATCATGAAAGTGCTTTCATTGAGAAAAGAGTACGAGCACGGCGAACCTGCAATGACAGAGCGCTTGGCTGTGCTCGTCATCGGTGTTCATGAGAGCAACGGGCAGCTGCAGCACCAGCGCGCACGCACGCGAGAACACCAACAGTTTGTCGCCGTGCTTGTTCGCTCTCAATTTCGGCACATCCTCGTCGTTGTCAAACAGCTTTTCCTCGCCAAAAACAAGCTGCTGTAATTAGCAGTCGATGTTGCGCTTGGACCTTGGATTGGCGTGTGGCCTGGCCACGCATACATGCGTAAAACGAAGTTAAAACAAATTGAGGTGCTTTTCTTGCTTTGTGGACTACGGATTGAAACCGCGAGTGCTGGATATCGGCCAACCTACCTGTCCCCCAAAATGCGGACGCAAATCTCTCAAGTTTTCTATGATCAAGAAATACTATTCTTATAATAATATTAAAGTTTGAACAGTGACCTGAAAACTTACGCAATCTAATCTCGCATCAAAGTTTTTGCTGGCCAATGTTTCACCGACGGCAGCCGCTGGACCACAAAACAGCTTACGTGAGGAATGCAACCAAACAAAAACCGTACGTTTATTAGTGGTGAAACTCAGCAAACGATAACGGTCACTGGTTGAAGCCATCGAAGTGAGAAACCCAGAAAATGATGCCATTCGATTGCACACAGTTTCTTCGGTCATACTTGGCTCTCGATCCTGCCGCAACAAAACGTATGTTGAGAGGAGCAGGTAGGTTGCAAATGTAAGCAGTACCGATGACGTGGGTGGGTAGGGTTGGCACAGGAAAAAAACGGTTTCTTTTCCGTTTTAAAACCGGTTTTTTTACCTTAAAAATTTTTAAACTTCGTGGTCAAACATCACAATTCTTCGTTTGATTGATAAAATGTGAAATTATATTTTTGAAAAAACGGTGCAGTGAACTGTGTCGAACTGAACTGGTGAAGCATCATTTTGCAGAAGCTTTTGTGGCAAGGGTCAAGTGAAATGCGATGAAGACAAGGTGACTGCTAAACTGAGTGCATATGCAGACTGACTGACGATGTGGTCGATTTGCAAAGGGTAACTGATGAAATGTTATTTTTCGAACGCGATCCGCTACCGGTTTTACTTTGCAGTTCTGCAAACCAATTTCGCCCCCTGCTCAGTCTTTGTTTTCAAGTTATTGAACGTGCTGCCCTGGAAACCAATAAAAGCGAAATTGATTTGATTTGAAACAAAAAATTGGGTGGCATTGGGTGGCAAAAATAGCAAATTGGGTCGGTTGTATGCCCGAAAACAGCATTTTACGCTGCTCAAAATCACTAATTTTGATGCATTTCCTATTTTGAGTTCAAGATGCCAAGTTCTGGAAAGAACGTGTAATTCCAATCTGGAACTCACATGAATCAAAAACGGTATGTTCCAGGTCAGTCAAGGAGTTTAGAAGCAATCTGTTGAAAATTGAATATTCGAAAATCTTTTCTTTGATACAGAAAAATTTCCCAACCATTTTCAAGTGATCAGAAACAAGAAGGAGTCCGCGTTTCCCAGCGTTTCCCACTTGGACCCGTTGTCTCAGGTATGTGGTTTTGTCGGTGGTTTTGTCTTGTTTATTGTCTTGTTTATTCTATTGAACATGACGCGTCAAAACAGACAAACTTGAACTTTTGTTTCAACATGCTGCATCGATGAATTTGGTCTTCCAATCTGGCGGTTCTGTTTTTCTGTTCTGGTGATGACTGGGTCGTTTGGTTCTGGTGTGCCACTGACTGGAGAATCTTGAAGTTTGGATGTTGAGGTCTTCATGCTGCTGATCTTGTTTCCATTTCGGTTGTGTTCTCTCACGGTTGTGGATTTGTTCCGTTAATTGACAGATACATTGTATGTTTGCCCAGATGCGATCAGTTTTTGCTTTCTGCTGTTCTTCCATTGTTAGTTCGTTTGTATCTTGCCCAATGTTAGTCTTTTATCTTCTGTGCCCGTCGTCATTGCGTATTATTGGGAAATTTTGTGACTGCTTTTGGTCGTTGCCGCTTTCTTCGAGCGCGTTGAGTTGAAATAAATTAAGAAAGTTTGGGAACTGGGAAGCATTCGGTTTTTTATGGTTTTAAAACGGTTTTAAAACGAAAAAACCGGTTTTTTCCTGGCAATATAAAAAACCGTTTTTTTACCAACCATAGGTTGGGGTACTACACCCCCAGAGCACCGAGACGTCCGCATGGCCCTGCGTGGGGGTGGGGTTAAGGTTAGGGGCTTTGAAAAAAATTTTTTAAATTTTTTTCGTTTTTTAATTTGGATTTTTTTTCTGATTGAAAATTCTGGATTTGAAAATTTTTTCTCCTACTTTGCTCTGAAAATTCGATTTATGGCATAAGTTTTTGAAAGTTCAAACCAAATTTTCTTCCCAACTTCTTTGTGTGCTTAGGTACACCACATGTCATTATTTGGTAATTTTGACCGACGTACTCCATGTTTTTCGATTTGGATGAATTTTTAGCGTTGAAATGACT